>PVIR01020806.1:0-30178 GCA_004026965.1 Petromus typicus | reverse complement strand
GCCAAAAAGCTCTAGTTCCTATTACTATCTGTTTGAATGTTAAGGACTCAACGTAAGAAGGTGAAAAACACTAAGGTTCAGTTTATTGTGAGGCATTTGGTGATCAGATACTTCAGATAGACTTCTGATATCCTGATATTGGAGAACAGAACACTCGGGTTTACTCTGAGGACATCAAGGCTGATTTGGTATTTACATTGAAGATCAATTTGAATGACTTATGGTGACAGACTGAATAACAACAGAAGGAATGTATTCAGAAATGAGATTTCTTTCTTGAGCAGTTAAACATAAATACAGAGTCCTCCAAAAATATATATACACAGGTCAGGGAAATAAAAAAAAATAATAATAGGGTGGTTTCACAATAGACATTGCTACCCTCATGTCACAGCATTAAAGAAATTGAAATGGACAGCAGTGCATGGGCCAAAGCCTGCCGGCCTCCAGACCAACTGCAGAAGCATACCCAGGGACTCTGTATAAGTGCACGACAAGCCAGCAGGAACCTCAGGTAGCACCACTACAGTGACACAAGGGCCAGAGCCTGCCTGCCTCCACAACAAGTGCAGAAGCACACCCAAGGATTCCGTATAGGTGTGCACTGAACCTGCCAGCAAGTCAGGTAGTGCCATTAGTGACACAAGGGCTAGAGCCTGCCTGCCTTCACACCAACTGCAGGAGTGTGTCCAAGGTCATTCCAGGTAAAGGGCACAGAGCTGAGTCTGCTGGAACCTCTGCCTGGGCCATGACAGGGACATGAAGGGCTGGGACCTGCTTGCCTCAACACTGACTACAGAAGTGCACCCAGGGATAGTGTATAAGAGCATAGAAGAGCCTACTAGAATCTTCAAGGATGCCATTAGATCCTGCCAGTGGGGCTGAGGCCTGCCTGCCTCCACACTGACTATAGAAGTGTTCCCAGGGACACTGTATAGCTGCGAAGCCAAGCCCACTGGAACCTCAGGTGGTGTCATCAGATGCTGCACACGGGGTTGCAGCCTGACTGCCTTTGAGCCAACCACTCTGAGTGCACTCAGGGACATTCCAGGTAAAGGGTACTCAGCAGAGTCCCACAGAACCTCTAGCAGGGCCAGAAGATGTGGAAGTATGAGGCTGGCATACTTTCCTCCATGCCAATAGCACCTAGTATGCCCAGGGATAATTTATATAAAAGGTATCTGGAGGAGTCTGCTGGAACTACAGGCAGGGCCAGTAGATGCATGTACACAGACTTGGAGCCTGCCTACAACTGCACCCATTATACTGAGCATGCTCAGGTACATTCCAGGTAAAGGGTATGCAGAGGAATCCGCTTTCCACTTAAACCTCACACAGTACCTTTACACTCAGAGCCACAGGGTTGGCCTGCCTGCCTCCATGTTCTTAACACTGAACACAAGTGACACTCTAGGTAAATTAAGCACCACTGAGTATGCAGGAATCTCAAGTGACACAAAATAGATACCAGCACTTTGGGCTAGGGCATGTGAGCCTCCACTATGCAGTGCTTTTCAATCAAGGTGACCTGACCATGCAGTTTGAATGCTTTATGTGGTGTGCCAGAACTAGGGTTGTTTAGGTCCCATTACAGACTCCAGAAGAACAACCCAGGAAACACTGATATCTTAAGGGTCCTAAATAGTAGAAAGAAAGACACTTGCAACAAACATCACCAAACACAGTAAGTATAAAGCCAAAAACAAAAATTCAGAGATGAGGAAACATTCAGTCTTAGATGCAAAGGTCCTCACCACAAGGTAGCATAGGGGGAAGGGAAATGGAGAAGTTTAAAGCTCAATCACCAGGATTTTCTGAAATGATAACCAAAGTAGATCTAGTAAAATGGAAATCAGAACGGATCTCTGAGAGGAAAACAGGGAAATTAGACATGGTTAACACTATAATTAATAAAGCTAAACAGGAAATCAGGAAGTTGATAGAATGCAAGATAGCAAAAGCAATGGACCCTCTTAAACACTACAAGCAAAGGTCCAGGAAATCAAGAAAGAAAGTGAAAATTTACACAATAGAATGAATATGGCAGAAGACTGAATTTCAAACCCAGAAGATAGGATCTCAGTCAATGAACAGGAAAGCTATAAATTATGGAATATGGCAAGGGATAATGATAAATCAATAAAACAACACTAGATGATTCAAAGAAGAATAACATAAGATTGATTGGAGTCACTGAGAAAGCAGGAAACAAAAGAAAACACACAAAATATCTATACACAGAGATAATGGCAGAAAACTTCACAGAAAAAGGAAAAGAATTGGACATACAAATATATGAAACATACAGAACTCTACCTGCCATTGACATAAAAATCTACACCTAGGCATATAATTATAAAAATTGAAGATATCCAAAAAAGAATGAAATACTGAAAGAAGCCAGAAAAAGAAAATTGTTACATACCAGGGGAAGCCCATGAGGATCACAATGACTTTTCAACCCAAAATCTCAATACAAGAAGAGCCTGGAGTGAAATGTTTCAAGCCCTGAAGGAAAACAACTTCCAGGTCAGACTGATGTATCCTGCAAAACTATCCTTCAAAATAGGGGGAAAAATATGGTACTTTCTGGACAAACAATACCTGAAAAAAATTCACAAATACAAAATCTGGACTCCAAAACATTCTAAAGAATATCTTGGAGAAAAATAAGAAAACTTAAAAGTCCATGAGATCGAACAGAGTCACTGCATTGGGCCAAACAAGAAATTGAAGGGAAAAGGGCAAATAAAGAATAAAAGAGCCAAGAACATGAAAACATGACAGCACTCAATTTGCCTATATCGATCAGAATCATTAATGTCAATGGACTTGATGCACCAATTAAGAGACATGGATTGGCAGCATGGATCAAGAAGCAAGATCCTACAATCTGCTGCACACAAGAAACACACTTAATTCAGAAAGAAAACCATAGACTGAAAGTAAAGGGTTGAAAAACAATACCCCATGTGACAGGAAACAGAAAGAAAAAAAAAAAAAGAGTGGCGATCTTATTTGTAGACAAAATAGATTTCAAGCCAAAAATGATAAAGAGACATTATCTTTTAGTGATAAAGAACGACACTATCTTTTAGTACAGGAAAATCCAAGAGAAAGAAATAACAATTTTACATATCTAGGCACCAAATTCTAATGAACTTATCTATATAAAACAAATGTCAATTGACATGAAAAACCAGATAAATATCAACACAATAATATTAGGGGACTTAAAATCCACTGTCACAAAGACACAGATTGACTGGACAGAAAATCAATAAGTAAATAATTGAGCTAAACCAAACTCTTCAGAAAATGGATTTAATAGATGTGTACAAAGTATTTCACCTCACAAAATCAGAATTTACATTATTCTCAGTTGCTTACCAATCATTCTACAAAATAGACTATGTAATATTTCATAGAACAGGTTTAAGTAAATGAAAAGGATTTGAACTTACCCCCTGTATATTGTCAGACCACAGTACCTTGAAATTGGAGCTGAATAGCAAAAGAAAGTCCAGGACACTCCCAAACAGATGGAAATTGAACAACACTCTGCTCACCAATCAATGGGCCATAGACAAAATTGAACAGTTCTTACAACTAAATGATAACCCCAATAGAACATGTAGAAATTTATGGGAAACAATGAGAGCAGTTCTATGAAGAAAATTCATATCAGTGAATGCTTATGTGTGGAAAACAGAGCAAGCTCAAATAAGCAGTCAAGTACTGAACCTCAAGCAGCTAGAAAAAGAGGAGAAAGACAAACCCAAAGCTTGTACTAGGCAATAAATTATAAGGATCAGAGCAGAAATCAATGCAATGGAGACTAAGAGAACGACACAGAAAATCAATAAATTGAAGAGTTGTTTTTTTGAAAAGGTAAACAAAATTGACAGACCCTTACCCAACTTTATCAAACAAAGGAAGGAAAAGGCTCATGTTTATGTTATTAGGAATGAGAAGGGAGAAATTACCACCACTCAGAGGAAATCTAGAGGACAATAAATAACTACTTTTAAAATTTCTACTTTAATAAAATGGAAAAAGTAGGAGAATGGATAGATTTCTAGACACATATGAACTCCCAAACTTCCAAAAAGTTCCCAAAGCTGAATAAAGAAGATATAAAAATATTAAATACACCAATATAAATCTGTCAAATTGAAAATGTAATAAAAATCTGCCAAAAAATAAAATCCTTGAACCTGAGGGCTTTACAGCTTAATTCTACAAAACTTTTTAAGAAGAGTTACTGCCTCTACTTCTTAATCTCTTCAATGAAATTGAGAGGGAAGCAGTACTCTCAAAACAATTTCTGGAAGCAGCCATTACCTTGATCTCAAAAGCAGAGAAAGAACAAACAAACAAACAAACAACAACAACAACAAAAGAGAAAAAAAAAGAAAAATAAGAAATACATGCCAATATATCTAAAGAACATTGATGCAAAAAATCCTTAATAAGACATCAGCAAACAGAATACAGAGAATCATAAAAAAAAAAAAAAGATCATACACACTGACCAAGTTGGAGTCATCCCCGGGGCTACAGGGTGGTTGAACGTAGGTAAATAATAAATGTAATGTATTACATTAACAGACTCAAGGACAAAAAACATGTCATCTGAATTGATGCAGAAAAAACATTTCACAAAAGACAACACTCATTCATGTGCAAAAACTCTACAGAAAATTGAAATAGATGGTTTCTAGCTCAAAGTAATTAAAGCTATCTATGAGAAACCATCAGCCAGCATCAAATAAAAGGTCAAAAACCTTTCACACTAAGTTCAAGAACGAGACAAGGATATCCTCTCTCACCACTTCTGTTCACTGTAGTCCTGGAAATATTAGCCACAGCAATTAGGTAAGAGAAAGAAATAAAAGGAATAAAGATAAGAAAAAAAGAAGTTAAATTGCCACTATTTGCTTATGGCATGATATTCAATCTAGAGGATCCTAAAAACTCAAATAACAAAGTGCTGGACCTAATGCCAAATTTAGTAGCATAACTAGATACAAAGTCAATGCTTAAAAATCAGTAGCCTTTGTATACTCAAACAGCAGACCCACTGAGATAGAAATTAGAAATTGGGATGTCAGTCTCTTTCTCAATAGCACCAAAAAAAAAAAAAAAAAGACATTTTTATGAATCAATCAAAAAAGGAAGCAAAAGACTTCTATTTTGAAAAGTATAGCATTCTGAAAAAGGAGATAGAAGAAAATATAAAAAAATGGAACGACATACTTTGCTCCTGGGTAGGGAGAACCAATATCATCAAAATGGCTATACTCCAAAAACTACTACATAGTTTCAACACAATCCCAATTGAAATCTCAACAGCATATAAAAAAAAAATCCAAACTTTCATCTGGACTACAAAAGACCTAGAATAGCAAAAACAATTATAGCAACAAAGACATGATAGGGGGTATAATGATGCCGACCCTGAAACTATACTATGAAACCACTGTGATGGTACTACCAAAGCAACAGATTTGAGTATCAGTGGAATAGATTCTAAGATCCAGAAACTACTCTAGATACAATGAGTCTCTTCATCTTTGACAAAGGAGCCAAAAATCCTCCATGAAAGAAAGATAGCCTCTTCAATAAATGGTGCTGGTAAAACGGGACTTTAACTTACCAAAGATGAATGTTAGGCCTCTTACCATGTACCAAGGTAAAATCAAAGTGGATAATGAGCTAAATACTAAAAAAGACACACTAACCCTGCTGCAAAACAGGTTAGATAAAGCTTTTGAGGACATTGGCTTATGGAAAGACTTCCTGAACAAAATGTCTATATCATGAGAACTGGCAGAAGAAATCAACAAGTGATATCTCATTCTATTAAAAAGCTTCTGCACAGCAAAGAAAACTATCAACAAAGCAAATAGGCAACCGATCATATGGGAGAGAACCTTTACCAGCTGTGCCTCAGACAAAGCAACTTTCTAGAATATATAAAGAGCTTAAAAAATCAGTCCACCCAAATTTAAAGACCCAATTAAAAAAATAGACATTTGAAATGAACAGAATCTTTTCAGAGGAAGAAGTAAGAGCAGCTGAGAATTATATGAAGAAATTCTCAGCATCACTGGTCATTCGAGAGATACAGAAGACAACATTAAGATTTCATCTCACTCCACAGAGTGGCTGCTATTTCAGAATTAGCCAGTAACAAATGTTGGCCAAGCTGTGAAGAAAAAGGAACACTTCTCCACTGTAGGTGGGAGTGTAGACTAGTACAACCTCTGTGGGAATCAGTGTGGAGATTCCTTAAAAAGCTAGAATTGGAGGTTCCATTTGATTCAGCCATTGCTCTGCTAGTTATATACATAAAAGAATTAAAAGATTCATATCATAGTGACATATATGCATCCCATGTTTATAGCAGCTCAGTTTGTGATTGATAAGTCTTGTAAATAACCCAAATGTCCATCAAGTGGAGAGTAGATAAAGAAGATGTGGTTCTTTTATAGAATGAAGCATTGCTCTACAATTAAAAATGTTGAGATTGAGTCCTGCATACTCAAATGGATGTTCCCTGAGGACATCCTCGTAAGTAAAATAAATAGGTCACAGATGTGTAAATATCATATCTTTTCTCTGGTATGAGAAAATGAAGATGTAAATCAGTTCTAGTATGCATAATTGATATTGTGAAATAGAAGACATTTAAAAGGAAAGAGGGTGTAGAGGTAAATAAAAGGGGAAAAAGAATATGATAGTAATAAAATAAGGAAACAAATGTCATGTGTTCAGGTGGTGGGTGGTTGTAGGGTGAGGGGTAGGGGAAAAATGAGAATCAAATCATATCGTATTCTGGAACATACTCTCAGTGTTGAATGTGATGATGATGTGTATTCATAATGTAGCAATAAAAATTTGAATTAAAAAAAAGTGAAATGCACATACATTTATATCTGTGATCACCATTTTGTAAGCAGCATTTAACTGTAATAATAAATGTCTGGAAGCTCATGGCCACCACTTAGAACACCTCATAACTGTAAGGGCTAAAGGTAACATGCATTAATCTCGTAATATGTTTATAAATTTGTATATGTTTTTCTTTTCTTCTTTTCCTGATATGTGTATATATTCTTTAGATAGACTGTGTAGTTTGTGCCCACTGATACACGTAATAAGTCATATTTAAAGCTAGAGTTTATCCTGCAGGTTTATTTTGTTTCTTGTCTTCATATCCATTAATAAAGGAGGTGAATGTTGGTTTCAGATTTCCCAGGGCATGCTTTTTTCTTTAACTATGGACTTGTTGGTATATATATTTGTAAATTAACACTTTGTTTCTCTTTCAATATATCCCTCAGTTAAACTATAATTCATGCAATTGTTGTCTAAATTTAAAATACAATTAAACTGTTTTCAACTTTGGAAAATTATGACACCAAAGAGGAGCATGTAGTGTATTCTGTATATGTAAATATAAGAAACAGTACATGATCACTAAATTTTTCCTTAAAAGCAGGTGTTTTAATTAGTGCTATATGTGGCCAGAATTTATTCTAACATCATGCTTTCTCCAGAACACTTTGCATGTGTTAAAGAGGTCAATAAAGCCAAAGGGAACTTAGAGGTCACCTTACCAATATTTTTCAACATTTTCCAAGTTGTGTGAGAGATAAAATGGGTCATCGTTTGGGATATATTGAAGTGACACACAGAACTAACATTTCAGAAATGAAACTGAATTTGGAAGAGGTGAAGTGACATCATTTAGCAGCTGCTGCAGGGCCAAGACTACTCATTAATTATTTTGACCCGGTCAGTTTGTGTTTACCATTAAAAAGAGTCTTTAATCATAAAACAGTCACTGAACCGTAGCTCCATGCAGCATTCCTGGAACAAGAAATTTACAGAAGGCCTCAAAAAATATGAGACACAGGAAACAATCCATCATCAGAACTAAACTCAGTGTTTCAATAAAGTGATCATTGTGATGTACAGTTTTAGCTTTTCTCTTCTCTGTAGGATGTTGATTCTATAACCTGAGGTTAAAATGGACTATAAATTAGGTGTTTATTTCTTCCTCAAATATAATTATTGCTGAAAAGTATTCATTCTTAGGAAGCTGTATAATTTTGGTATGTGCTTTAATTTATAATACTCCCAGTGTGTTTCTCTTTTAATTTTATTTTAAAATGCTGTGCTGAGATTAATTTCAGTAGCACTAATGTATATAATTGAAATGAAGACATGAAATCAAATTATTAAAGGCTTATGCAATATTTAAAGAAAGCAGCTTACATTGAGGAAAAGTGGAATTAAATACTGAGAATTACTGAGATGTGTAAGTTAATTCCTTCCTACTGTGTAAAGTAGAGGGATTGGCATAAAATGCCTAGTTCTGAATTAAAGTGCTAGGTTCTCATGAGGAGCGACATGAGCAACAAGGTCAGATTACAAAGGAATGAAACAACGCCTGTTCTCCAGGGTGAGTGGGAACACTGAAATTATCCTTCTGTTTTTGCAATAGTTTATTTTACTGCTTATTTCATTATGTAATAGTTATATTTATTATTCTTCTTGTATAAGAAATAGCTTGCATTTTCTTTCTTGTATATAATTGTACAAAGGCAAAAAAGGTACTAATTTGGTTCACTGCAGTACTTTTCATCTGAATTCTATTGAAATAACCCTTGAACAATAACCAATATGGAGAATAGCTATTCAATATTGGAATAAGGCATTCTGTATGCAGTGAATACAGCAGAGAAGTCCCCAGAGAAGTCAAATAGACTTGAGTTGTCAGAGGCTGGAGAGAGGGGAAGAGGGGAAGTGACTGCAAATGCACATAGAATGTTGTGTTTGATAATGGAAATACCTTGAAATAAGATGTTTGACATGTATGCTCAATTCTTTGATTATATCAAAATCATAGAATCAAAAAGTACATATTTTGAAATCAAATAAAATATTTTATTATTTCATTTTAGAAGTATCAGATCATAGAAATACTTTAATTATTTAAGCCACAATGCCTCTGTCTCAAAACATTGGTTAAGTTAAATAATGGTACATGCATTTAAATAGGAAGTTTGAATAACTTTTACATTACTACTATAAGAGAATTTGTTTCCCTGGTATTTATTAAGGAAAAGAATAAAGGAAACATGACTAGTTACTATCTTTGGGTTTTCACATAATGTAAACTTAATCACTGCTCATTTGTGTCAATTTAGTACATCAGCACCAGATCTTTGGGTTGAGTCTCTGCCCACCATCATATTCCATTAAAGAAAATTTGAAATTATTGTCTACTCAGTGCACTACAAAGTGAATCCCACATGTATGGCTACCATAGTTTCAAGACAACATTTTCACATGATACAAATCATCATCTTTAATGAGAAATTACATAGATTGATACAACACAGAGCAGAAAATACCACTGTAGGCTATGACAAAGGTCACTGACCTTAACTGTCTTTCTCTTAACACATAAATCATTTGTATGTGTAATGAACTCTTAACTTTCATTACTATTAAATATGAATATTTCCAGCTATATTAGAATTTTAGAAAATTTGTATCACTCTGAAATATATTTGAGCAGTTATTTAAAACTTACAACCATCTACTATAAGAATAAATAAACAAGTAATGATTAGGTATATATTTTATCATATATTATCCTTGAGCTTTAATTTTAATTATACTTCTATAAATATTTCAATATTTGGAAACACTTTTAGAAACATATTTTAAAATAGAATTTATGTTGCACATGTTATATTCAAGTTATAATTTTCAAACACATTAAAATGTATTATGTCAACGGTGTCTTAAATTGTATATTTTCTGGATTAATACAACATGTCTTGTATTATTGGCTCATCACTGACAATAACATGTTATAACTTTTAAGGTGGTTTATAATAAATGTTCTATTGAAATTGCAGCCAATTAAGATGTACATCAAGCTTATGAGTCTTCTGTAAGGACTTCAAGATATTATGCTTAAAATAATCTCCTACTTTGAAATGTCCATCACACAGGTAGTACACTTCAATGGGAAGTGAGGTATGATGGTGCTAATAGAATTACAGAGGAATAATTGAGAAGGAAGATGGTAGAATAGTAAGTACAGTTTTTAAGCAACACACAATACGGAATATATATATATATATATATATATATATATATATATATATATACAGAAAATGTAACATGGAAAAATATTTTCTTATAAGAACATGTAAATACACTTTTAGAGAAATGTCTTCTGAAGCCAAAAAGTATGTTTGTCACAAATGCAGAATCTGTTGTGTATCATTGGTGGCTTCTTTCTCATAGAGTCACATGGCTAGACAATAGTCATGGGAGAAAGAGATGGCTAGAGATTGAGAACTGCAAAACAGAAGTTCAGATGTAGGTTCAAACCTTACAGGCTTGTAAGAAAATCATTGTCTTAGTGATATTCAAGTCTACTGGTTTACATGAAGAACTTGTTCTGTGTCCCACTCATTCCTGAATGGAGGTGTACACACAGAAATAACCACTGTTTAGTTGTGTAAACTATTTCTCTGAATTTGTTAGGAAATGTAGAAAAATATAACTAAAACACTCCAAAGCCGTATTTTTGATAGAGGTAATTTCCTGTATTAATTTATTATGTTTTAAAATTAAAGAAAAAGCTATTAAACACTCTAAGGATAATTATACACCACAAATAATTATATCATATCTTGACTAAGTCTAACAGTGTATTTAACTCTAATTAGACCAATTAAATTATTTTATTTTTTTAGCATTTAAGCTGCTAGATCATGCAATTGATTAGAGTTTGTGAAAATTTTGTATACATCTATACAAATGGATCAAGTGAATAATATACTTGATTGTATAAATGTGAAATGTGTTCTGAATTAAAAATCCTTTCCAATTCAATAGCTTTCAATAAACATAAAGATATTTTACTTCAACAATGAAATTTTTATTCATGTAAGCAGTCTTCATGGGAATTGTTATGGTCTTTGCAATATTCTTCTTTATTTTTTACAGATAATCCATTTAAAAATATGTTTCTTATACTCAGAGAGCTACCAACCTTTGTTGGTAATACTGAATGAAAATAATTCCCTAGAAAATCAATTTGCCTTAGTCACAGTACCATTACCAAAAACTGAAAAATTAAATGAAGTAAAAAAAAAAGGCTCTTCAGTTAGTCATCACATAATTTAATTAACTCGAGTAGATTTCATAGTGTGTTTATAATCATTTTTGTATGAAATATAACGAAAGAAAATATGAATAGAAAAACTACTTCTCTCCCACAATATATTAGACTGCCATAGCAATACCTTAACTACGACTTTCCAAATTATTTGAAATTTTGTAAAATATATGAGTTTTCCTAGAAAAAAATCACAAAACATGTAAAGATTTTAGCCTGATATAATTTCTTTAAAAACAATATTTTCCTTAATGTGAAAATATAGCCATCTACTTTTGAAATATAAATGTGAAAAAGTACTTTAAATTCTATGATTAATTCCCAACTTAAATTGTCTTTACTAGATTATCTCATAAAATATTCTCATTAACATATCCTTAGAGATATAAGAAGATACATTTAAAATAGAAAAAATACCAATATTTCCTCGTAATTCTAAATGTTTAACTCTAGAAAAGACATAGTCAAAAACTCTAGGGATTGGGCTTACTGTACTTGCAATGCTATATTTAATTTCCCTAAGTATGATTCATTTATATTTAGGTGGGAAAGAACTGCAAAATATAACTTGAAATGAGAAATTAGTTTTCTCATAAATTCCATAATGGCTTAAAATATCATGAACTCTGTGCTATTTTACACTGACAATAATGCATTGTTTACAAATTCTGTAAAAACTTCCCATTTGTTTGATGTCAGCTTGTTCTCAGGAGAATTGGAATCAACCTCGAGGTTTTTTTGGATGTCTCAACTTTGAGATGTAGAAAAAATCACAAGGGTCCCATAGGCCGCAGAAAGCCTAATCTTTTGCTTAAACGTAGTCTGGGTAACTTGTACTTTCTGCCAACTGTGACTAACCTCCAGATAGCTAATCACTAAAACTTACTGAACCCATTGAATGCATAATTCATAAAACTAACTGCCAGAGTCCCTTCACTCTGTAAGCCTGCTCTTTCTGTACACTCAAACTTGTTTCTTTCTACAAAAATACTGGGCCAATTGGTAAGGACTTCTTTCCTGGGCTGCTCATTGCTTTGGCAATTAAATTTTATAGTTATATACAACTCGTCTGTCTCTGATTGATTATTTCAGTGAATCCCATTGATCTGCCACTACGATATATGTTGTGCAATTAAAGTTTTTTGTTTTGCTTTGTTTTGTTTTTTCCTTGTACACCATCCCAAACTCTTTCATGTTATTTCGTTTCTTATTTCCCCACAGTCTTCCTTATGGTCTTGTTCTCTTTTTATTCTTATCTAGCCTCTGTAAGCACTAGGTCTCAAGAAAAGAGAAGAAAAACTATGTGATTCAAGAAACAATTACCTGCAGAAGTTAGATGTGGTCTACTGAATAATGATAAATAAGTGAATCTATTCCATTTTATTGAAAAGGAAAAGTAAGCAATTGTCCTTGGTTGACTACTTGGATAAGCATGATTTGAAAGCTATGCATTAATGGAAGAAAGCCTGGAAAGAAATAGTCACAGTAACATTTATAACACTTAAATATACATATCATTATGACATGTTGCTGTACAGTCATAAGTGAAAAAGCAAAATTTAGTCAGATTATAGATTTATTTTTATATTTTTTCTAGAAATATTTCCAGCCACATAGAGAAAGCATAGACAATACTTAGCCCCTATGCCCTGACTGCTATGATTACACAGTTACTCAAGTCCACTGTGCTCAGTCTTTCTATTGCTCCTATATTCTGGTCCCTTTTTTGTTGAAGCTTATGAAGGAGATCTCAGGTGTTATAACATTTCAGCCCGTGGTACTAGAATACATACTTCAACAAAAATGCAGAAATGTTTCTTTTATAGTATATATAAAAATTTAAAACTACAATGATCACTTAACAGTATTCAATACATAGTAAATTTCTAAAAAAATTCCAAAGCTAATAAGCAGTATCTCAAATCAGAATCTAAGAAGGGAATAGATTATATTTGTTTCTTATTCATCTTGTTCTCTATAAACGTAGAATTCTCTCTCTCTCTCTCTCTCTCTCTCTCTCTCTCTCTCTTTCTCTCTCTCTCTCTCTTTTTAGACAGGATCTTGTTTTATAGTTCATGCTGGCCCTGAGCTCAGCCTCAAACTCACAGCAATCCTCCTGTCTCTGCCTCCCCAGTGCTGGATTATGGGCATGAGCCACCATGCCTGGAACTGTGGTATGTGGTTCTGATTGCTGGAGGGCATGTGTCTCTATTCTCAGTATTCTTGTATGTGGTTACCAGAAATCAAACCCAGGCCCTTGTGCTTGCAATATAGGTACCAAGGAACCACTGAGTTAAATCCCCAGCCCAGAATTCTTCTAATTTTTATCTCATGCTACAATAATGCAAGAGAATTTGCATTAGCTACAGTCTAGAACACCCCACACTTTTATTCACTTTATTGTCTCTCTGTAGCATTGTCTAACTTGTTGCTCCACGAATCATATATTATGTAACCTTCAAATATGATTGCTCAGATATCATCGAATGGGGTACCTTAGTATTTACAGAGCAATAAGAAGAATAAGACTGAGCAAAGTAGATTTAAAAGCAAAAGGAGAGTAAAAATAATGGCTTATATTTCCAGGGAGGAGAATGTTCTTTGGGGGGAAGAAAAGATCCAACCAGTTGAAGACTTAGGATTAGTCACTGGATTTGGTGTATGAAAATCACAGATGTTACTCAGATTAAGTGTGGAGTTGATGGAAACACAAAGGACCCTGGGTCCGCTGAAGAGAGAGTAGAATGAGAGATATCAAGTATAGATGACTTCTCCTAATTGTTTATTCTTCCAAATCAATTTTAAACTGATGGAGTATAGAAAAGGCATATGTAATGAGCCTTCCCCCCTCTTCATCTCTTAGTCCTTTTTTTGCAAAGTTCTATCTCCCTCTTTCCTATTGTGCTTCATTTTTCTCTACGCTTATGTTTTGATCTTCTCATATATGAAAAACTAGGCAATATTTAATACTTTTCAAAGATGGAATAATGTTTAAGAACAGTGAAGTAGATATGAATAAGTTTTGCCAAGGCATTTTTGACACAGCATAATTAGCTTGATATTGGGAAATCAATGTGTTTTGCATGGACATCTTGTTATATCACTGACATAGCAAACTGGAGAGTAAGTGCACGTTACACTTGTCATTTCTGGTGCTCTCCCCAATTCCTTAAAATTGACGAACTTCCTTCAGATTCATGCTTACTTGGATACTTTCTCTCCTTGAGTCCATTCATGGCTTGCTGTCTCTTGAAAGTCTAGTGTACCTTCAGTAGAACTACTCATGTATTTATTGTCTACCGAACCTCAGAGACACAGACTATATGGTTGAGCTTACTGTTCTCAGTTATTTATCACTGGTGACTTGTATATCAACATTCAAATGCATATTTTGATCACAAAATAATTCTTCATTAAAATTCAACTCTATGTCTGTCTGTTTATACGCTGGAGATGATTTGGACACAGTACACATTGATGCAATATTCTTCTAGAAAAATATTTTAATGTGTCATTCTCCAAAGTCATATTATTGATCTGTTAGTGGAATACAAGAATTAGTGAATGATCAGGTGTGGTAGCAGACACCTGTAATCCCAACACTCAGAAGCCTCATGCAGGAGGATTGCTGGGCTTTTGAAGTCAGCCTGGACAAGGTAGTGAGCTTGGTTTAGGCCTATATTACAAAGTGAGAACTTATCCCAAAGGAAAAAAAACATTACTGAACAGATTTTCAACCTTTTAGAAAGTGTTTCAAGATATACTGGTCATACACATCTTTCAGTATCTGATGTTTGTTGTAGATCTAACTTCTGAAAGGAATGTAGAAATTTTCCCTTTCACACTTTCTTATGTTATGTTTTTAAATTTGCTACTTTAATAAGTAAGATATAAATTTCAAATTCAAAAGATATTAAGAATTTATTTCAAGAAATATCCCTATCCTTATTTAAAATACCAAGAAATAATCTGGACACAGTTGCATAAGTGCTAGAAATAGGAAACAAGATTTATGAAATCAGGAAAAGTGTTCATTTCCAGTGTTAGTAAGAGGGTACTATGGATTTGATGTGGTTTGTATGTCAAAATTCCTTCTAAAGTGCAATTGCTAGGTTAAAAGTGTTGAAAAGGATTGGAAACTGTAGGCAGTGATAATTTCTTAGAAAAGATTAGTACTTCTCATGGAAATGAATTCTACTTTTCAAGGGAATAATTAGTGATCAAGAGAGTCAGTTGGTATGAAAGAAGTTGAGCTTCTTCGGCTTTCCCTGTTTTTCTCACACCCCTGCATCCCCTCATGAACATACTTGTCTTTTGTTTCCAGGTACTTGTTGATGCAGCAGTAAGCACTTAACAAAAACCGGGCTGATGTGGCTGTCTCATTTTAGATTTCTTGACTAGACTCCACACCTCGGGGCTAAATAGACCCTTTTCTTTTGCATATTATCCAATCTCAATTATTTTATTACTGCAACACAAAATTGACTTTGGTGTGAGGTAATAGAAGTGAGGTTTCTAGGGGACAAAATTTAAGAAGCTCCTCAATTTCACTCAGTGGACATTATGGGAGTTTTATAATACAGCTTTATTACCTCACAGATACTCATTAGAAATATTGTTCAAAGTATCTCCCTTCCCCTATGCTCTGAATAATGTTTCAGATGTTCAGAATTCCTGATCCCATTCATGAATGCATGCTTCTCTCAATCCATAGTATTTCAATATATTTCTTGCCTAGAATATATTAAATTACATCTTCATTTATCTTTCTGTATCCATGTTACATTCCTAAAATTAATTATTTTTCATTTTCACCTACTAGAATGAGCTTTCTAAAATTCAAAACTAAACTCAAGTCTGCTTTTTAATTTTCCACTGGGTCTTACAGTTTTGTCTCACTTTGTACCCATTTCATCTCATGCCTTTATCTTGTAAATTATCTTTGAAAAGGGAGCTGGGTAGGCTACCCAGCTCTCCTACCTCTCTTCTGTCTCTGTGAGACAGAAGCTACCATTCCCTCAATATATTTTTTCCTACTCGTAACCTCCGTCGTTCCAATAATTCATTCTTTGATTACAGAGAACATGAACTCATGCATTGGCTATTTAGCAAAGATATCATCATTCCATATACATTTCTTTGCCACAAAGCTTCTTGAAATTCAACATATGCTCTTACTCTTAATTCTTTGTTGCAATAAAAGTATAATTGAGATGTAGCTATCTGCTAGTCTATCCATGTTGTCTGGATAAATGCATGAAATGCAATAACAGCAATGAAAATTACACTTTTGTATTAACAGGAAAAAGTAAATCATTCTTCACTAATCTGAAATACCCTTACTCATGAATACTTGATACCAGTTGTGATGTTTTAAGTAATGAATAGATGACCACACTGTATTAGTATGAATTCTTTCTACCTAAAAGCAAGCCTTTCTTTCCCAAGCCTTTCTTCACTTCTCAGGGGTCCTTTCAGCACCCTAAAATGAATCCTTATTTCAGGGCTAGGGTGTTTTCTTATACTAAAGAATTGCCCTCTAGAATGGAATGGAAGTCTCACACCTCAAATAATTTCTGTTTAAGACTCAAACAAATTGTAAAAAAAAAAAAAGCTAGAAATCTAGCTCCAAAGACAAATTGAAAGACTATTTTTTTCTTCCTTATCCATTATGTCTATGTAGATTCTGTGGAGAATATCAGTCTTTTTTTTAAGTCACAACTTCTAAAGTACCATTATTTCATCTCAGAGTAGAAAGTACAGAGAAGGTTGTCTTGGGTTTATTTTGAAAAACCTCCTCTCTTCCAGCTCTGTCACTTTATATTTCAGTGGCATAAACCTAAAATAATCCAGACATGTTGAAAATTTACTATTGAACAATTTATGATCAACTTAATCTGAAACATTTAATTATACAGGCATAGTAGTTTTTCCATTTCAAGATAATTGGAATAAATGGTAATTTATTCTTCAGAATAACAATACTGTTTGAAATCAACAAATGTGACAGTTCACACACTACGGTGTGCTTTCTAAGGTAAGATTTCTAAGATAATTAACATCTATAGTTAATAGGCTATTCCTTGGAGAAATATGACACTTAGCTGTCATATGAATGATTAAGCATCAACATACATTACGTTATACCAATTAGACAAAAGTAAAGATGACAATCTGACTAGATTTGCTTTTCTGTACTGCTGACAGGTTATCCCACTAACAGGAAAGCATATAAAACATGAGCAAAGTCACATGCATGAAGCAAATATATTGAGATTCTTGCTTCATAGACACCTGCCCAATACCTGCTTATAACACGAAGTCTGGGTATGGGGAAGACAACTTAACAAACGCTCATTCCTCTGTAGAAGAAAAGTGGACTCATTTCAAGGAGAAGAAAATGAAGACTGGAGGGATGTAGCTGAGGAGGATAGCACTATGACATTAAAGTGATGGTGAGGCAGAAGCTAGCAGCTAACAGCATCCTGCAAAGAGAAAAAAGCAGTTAAGATTCAAAGGAAGGGGCTTGTAAGTAATAAATAATTAATACAAACCACATTTCCCACAAATACATACAAACTCACCGGCATCCTTTATTCCAACATTCAGAGAACATTTTAATAAACAAAAATAAAGTTGATGTTGTTGGAGAAAATGTTACTGGCAGATGGACAGATGAGTGAAACATCACTGTCTTCATTTGGTGAAGTGATGGAGGAGGTATCTGCCAAATATCTTCCAACCCTCGTGGCAGCTTCAGTCCTCTGTGAGATCCACAGCAAAAGGATTAACAACCAACAAAAGAAAAAGTCAGAACTTTGAGAAAAAGGCTGACCCCAGGCTTGACTCTTGCTACTCTGAGCAGTGGCAGCCAAAGGCCAAATACTGCAGCAGTTGAAGAGTGAGTACACAAACCCATAACCCTAGTTTACCACACCTTTATTTGATACCAAGCCTTCATGCCCATAATCCCAGCATTCATATAACAGGCTGGTCCCACAATAATCCCTGTACTTGATGATTACATAGGGCACGGCAGACATTTTTAATTCCCAGTAAATACCAGTAAATTTTAAGGCCAATAATCCTAGCACAGTAATCCTTGTAAATTAAAATACCGCAGGGCAGGGCAGATGTTAACCATAATTCCAGTAGTGGATCCCACAGGGCAGGGCAGACATCCTAAATTCAAGTAAGTAAGTCTTAAATCTGAATAAGTCATCCACTGTTCTGTAAATTAATAAATATTTTAAAAATAAAATACCAATGTGAAACCCTCCTGATGGTTTACTTTTTTTTTTGAGATATAGAAATAAATTGTATATATATATATTTATTTATTTCAGATGGTTTACTTTTGAAATTAACCATTGTTTAATGTTTTAAAAACAAATATGCCAAATACAAGAAAACTATTGATCCTTATTTGACATTAAGACCACATATTGAAAAATTTCAGAAATATCATGAGGTAAATATTTTATTTACTCTATACTTTCACATAAAAATAAATGGTTAAAATCACTGCTAAAGAGACATCCTGAAACCATCTAAAATCTAGTGGGTTAAAATTATACATAAATGAGGAGATGAGTATTTGGCTCAGTGGTTCTGGTACCTGCCATGCAAGTGCAAGGGCCCAGGTTTGATCCCCTATAACCATATACAACAGTGCTGGTTTGGGTGACTCACGGTGTTCAAGGCTGAGCTCAGGACCAGCCTGAACAACAAAGTTAGAACTTGTTTCAGAAAAAGAAAAAAAATATATATATATATATATATTTATATATATATACATAAATGATATAGATTTGAAAATTGTTTGCTGTCATTTTAGTCAGAAATACTAATTAAACTCATGGACTGTGATTGTAAATACATAGAGTGCATAACAAAATTGATGCTACCATACAAAATTTTAATTAAACTTGATTTAAATTGATCTATGTCTTTTATGTTTTACTGATTGGGAATGATAAAATGAAAGAATAACTTAGATCTGAAAATATAAATTTCAATTGGAAACTAGTTTATTAATAATGGCTATTTTTATAAAGATGAAAACTATATATATATATGTATATATGTATTCAGTATACACTATAAAAAGATAGTAGAATTTCTCCTACATTCTATTGCTTTAAATTTTAAACAAGACTCTTGTTTGAGAACCATAGAAAAAGTAATACATTTAAAACGTAAGTGTAATTCTTCGAAATTGGAAATATGTACATGTTACATACACTTTCTTTGGAAATCAACTTTCAGAGTCTACTTCTGCAAGCAGTAAAATGATCTGTAAATACGGTGTGTGAATAACTGAATAATTTAGTTAATGATTGTTTTTGAACTTTTCAAAATATTGGAAATATTATACATTTTGATATCAATTATAAGATTTAGTTATTTTTATCAATCCTTTTAAGTACAGGCATTAAACAGTATATAAACATTTTTCTCTTTTAATTGTCTTAGAATTAAATCCAAGTCTTTTCCAAGAGCTACATTTCTAGTCTATCTTTAATTTGCGTTTTGAGGAAAGTGTATTTACTAATATGGGTGTGAATTTGTGAGCTTCCTCCCTTGGAGTGCTGGGCTGGGTCTGTGGCTCATGCACAATTGATAACAATAGTATCTCAATGTATTATTATGATATATGTTCTACCAGTTATGTTGTTAAATACCTTGTTCTCTTTACCCATCAACTTCATTTACATACCAATTATATTTTCTAGATTTTATAAATAAAATAGAAGAGTGTTGTACGGGGATTTAAAATCTGCAGCAATGTTCTATTTAATTGGGAGATTCACAACAAAAACTCACATGACTTATTCTCAATCAAAAGCTATTATTTTTTGTTTGTTTGTTTGTTTGTTTGTTTTTGACAAGGTCTCACTTTATAGTTCAAGGTGGCTCTGAACTCACTATGTAGCCCAGACCAGCTCTTACCTCATGGCAATCTTCCTGCCTTTGCTTCCAAAGTGCTGGCATTACAAGCATAAGACACTGTAAATTTTTCTCAAGACAAACTTTTTATCTACAAGATTATATTATTTTACACAATTACTTAGAGAGAATACATGCTTTCCCATGACAAACCTAAGTGAACAATGGATGATTTTTACTTATTTTACATGACAGAGCTTACATGTTAATAGTCTTACAATAGGTCTTGAAATTTCCAATTTTTATTCAGTGTCACAGAATTAAATGCATACATTAATATGTCTACTCACTCATTAAGTAACAGAGGCTTGCTGTCGGCTAAAACTTATATGAAAACAATCATTAATTTTTCAGGACCAATTATCAGTTATTTAGTATTTTCATTTATGCAGTAAATAAATAAGGTTTAAAAATATTTATTACTATTATAAATTGTCTAAAAAACAGGACAAATATATCTCTCTTTACTCTTTTTTTTTTTTTTTTTTTTTTTTTAAGACAGGGTCTCACTTTGTGGTTCAGGTTGGCCCTGAGCTCAGCCTCCAACTCACATCACAGCAATCCTCCTGCCTCTGCCTCCCAAGTGCTGGGATTACAGGTGTGAGCCACCACGCCCGGCACTGGTATGTGGTATTGGTTGCCGCTGGGGTGAATCTCCACACCTAGTATTGTTATGTGGTTACCGGGGATCGAACCCGGGTCCTTGCGCTTGCAAGACAGGCGCCGGAACCACTGAGCTATATCCCCGGCCTTTGAGTAGGAAATTTTTATTGAGAGAAAGCTTCTGCCTAAGAGAGACTGAAGGGAGAACCCGGAAAGGTGGGTAACCCCTCTCACTTTAAATATATCTTGAACACTCACAGGGAGATACAGTGTGAAGATAAATATAGTCATTTATTTTTGTAGGTTTTGGTCACATCAATGCAACTGATGAAATATAATTTAATGGAGACTACAGGGCTTACTAACTAATATTTATATTAAGATAAATTTTGAGACAAAAGGACTAGATTTAGGTATATACATTTTAACAAAAAAATAGATTTTTGATAAGTTTTGGTGTAATCCTTACTAGAAACACACAAAGTTTACAGAAAAAAGTAGTTCTTGGAACATTTTCTCCATGTCAGTAGAAATAATTTCCTTATAAAAATGTCTCTACAATATATGCCTGCTAAATATGTAATTTTGTTTTTTTCTTTGTAATTTCCTTTAATTGTAATACAATAAGAAGCTTTTTTCAAAGAAATCCCTCTCATATATATATACATATTTACAGATAATTCACTTGAAATATAACAGAAATAAGGTTACGATCATAGATGTTTTGTGTATGAAATTTTATTCATATGTACTTCCATAAACTGTTTGTCCATTTTGTTAATACTGTCCATGTGCAAAATCAATATGATGTAATTATTTTCATTTAATTTTCAGTCATTATATTTAATTTGATTTAATGTGATGAGTTTAAGTGACCTGCAAGAAACACTGTGAGACCATCAATGCTATTTATGATACACTACTACAGTGTTAAGTGCCTATTATAAGTTTAATGAGAGCTTTAATTATATCTTTAAATTTAACAAATGCTAAATTATCAGTTAATGCCAAAATGGAGATACTTTAAAATATAATTAAGAGATAGTGAATTAATTTTACTCTAAAACCACAATACTTCATTTCAATTAATTTAAAGAAAATCAATAAAGAAAAGTAAGGGAAAATTAATTCATAAATACAAAATTAAAAGAGTATCAAATATTCCACTCTGATAATTACCATAAACATAATGGACAGATTAGTTCAGGAGATTTTATTTATTATGTATTTAGTAAAATACTTCTACATAAATTTCAGAAATTATAAGTAGTAATGTATAAAAATACTAATGTATTTGCTGGCTCACATTTTCTTTTCTTTTTTTAAAGGAAAATTTAATGCAGTGTGCCCTTACTTATGTTGAGAAAGACTGTTTTGTCTTCAGGTAACATTTGTCAGTTAAAAAGCTGACTACCAGAATATAATAGACAGAGAATTCAGAAAATGATAAATGCGTAACATTATTTTCACTAGAAGATAAAGGTGTGTTTCACAAAATGTTAAACAGAATTGTTGATAGAACTTTGAAACCAGTTCTTTAACTTGTATTTTATGCATAAATAATTTGCATTTTATAAATTATTTTCCTAAATATTTATATTTTCTGAATGAATTAACTCAAAATTGTAAAAAATACATCCTAGTTATAATTGTTTAAATTATATTTGAATGTTTAACTGTTTAAATTCTGTACCTCTTCAGAAAATTCTGCATTAAATTTTATATAAAAGGACAATTTAATATCTAAATCTTTAATGTTTATGATTAGAATCATCTGCACAAGTTTATTTATTTATTTATTGAGTCAAGTTATCGTTTTGCAGTTCAAGTTGGTCCTGAACTCAGCCTCAATCTCAGTAATCCTCCTGCCTCTCCCTACCATGTGCTGGGATTACAGGCATGAGTCACCATGCCCAGCATTGTCGTGTGTTGTACTGACCGCTGACGGGGATGAGTCACCATGCCTGGCATGTTGTGTGTGGTGACCAGGGACTGAATTTGAGCCTTCGTCTTTCAAGGCAGGCAATGAAACCACTGAGCTAAGTCCCTGGCTTTGAGCTTATTCATTTATAAAAGGAAAAGAATGAGGAAAGGAGAACAAATCTTAGCTGTATGGATAATCATTTTAAAAAATCAGTATAGGCTGAGTCCATTTTTTAAAAATATTAATTGACTATGACAAATAACAAAAAATAGCATAAAAATTTTCAATTTCAAAGGAATGTAGTATCGATTATGGCAAAGTCGTCTGTGAGCAGTGCGAGTTGTGAAGGGTTAACCTTATGTATAGAAGTGAATTCAGCCAAAGCCTACATGTAGAGGCCAGAATAACTTGCTCCCAAATTCCATTCCCATAGTTTAAATCTTAACTAGAAGGACAATGTTTTAGTTATAAACATATAGTTTGCCTAATGGGTTCCTAATTCAAGAATCTTTTACCTTGCTCTTTATGAAAGTTGCCTCCATAAATTTCCCTAGCAATGACAGTGTGCACATCTTTACCTGCAGTCCTACACTTCTGTGAGCTTGCTTTTATCCCAGTTGATCACCAATAAAAATCAGTGGCTCGGACTGTCCCACACCTTTGTCAGTTGCAGTGGCACTAGTCATTCTGGCTCTTTGCCTTCTGTCTCTCTTCATTCTGTTTTGAACACCCTCCCCCGGCCTGCATCGTACACTGAGCAGAAGATTGAGCATACTGCAGA
Organism: Petromus typicus; assembly: GCA_004026965.1. NCBI lineage: Eukaryota > Metazoa > Chordata > Mammalia > Rodentia > Petromuridae > Petromus > Petromus typicus. The sequence goes on along the minus strand of PVIR01020806.1, from coordinate 6,706 downwards.
GGTTTCCAGTAACATTTCAGGGGATTCCAGTAGCAATGACATGAAGAACAGTAAAGGAATATCTGTTATTTGCAGTAAGTAATGAAGTCATGTACACCCTAGAAACTTTGATATCTGTTAACAGAATACACTTTTTAAAATAGTCTGCTTTACACTGTGGAATTCAGTAAGTATTTAACAACTAGAGGGATATGGATCCCTAAAAGACATAAAGAAAGAATGAGGTATACACCACAAAATTGATTGAAAATCTCTATAGCAATGACTTACAACTTTCATTTTGTCTTTCTCACTGTAGAAAGAGAAGATAAAAAGAATTGAAACAATCTCTGACCTAAAGAAAAATGACACTCCTAAGATGCCTGAATATGTACCTGAAACTAGTGGACATTTTAGAAATTTAAAGCTTTCAGTTACAAGATGCTAAAATTGATTATTTTGGTACATTTTACATATACATCATAATCACATTCAACATTGAGACTTTGTACCAGTACATGACACATCTTGAGTCTCTTTTTTTCCAACTTTCCTGCTCTCTCTACAACCTCCCATTCTCTCTATACATAAGCTTTATTTCCTTTTTTCTCCTATCATTAAATTTTTCTTTCCCTTCTTTACTAGCCCCTACTCCCTTTTTCCTTTGAACATTTTCTTCCCATATTTTCAAAATTTCAAAATTCTCACTATTGCTCGAAAGCTAAGTACAAAATTATCTCTGAGGTTTAAGGCAATCTTTTATTTGTTAAGCACAAGTTAGATGCTCACAAAATATAATCATATACAACTGACATGAATATGCAAACAAATGAAGAATAAGGGAAAAGGAAGAATAAAAGGATAGAGAGAAATTGGTTTAAAGCAAAATTGGATTCAATCAAGGCAAAAATTAAATCCTGTGACTCCCTGTTCAGCATTAAAGGGGGAGCGTGGCCTAATGTAGTTACCGAAAACAAGAGAGTCCCTCTGGCCTTGCTGGTTATAGTCTTATGGCCTTGTTCCTGGACAGACTATACTTGCTTGCTGCAGCTTTCCATGGCAGATATTTCATGTCCCTTGGATTTAAAACAGCCTGGGTTATCCACTTTTGCTGCAGCCCCTTTTCCACAGCTTCACACATAAACCCCTACCGAGCTCCCGGTAAGGACTCAGACCTTGTTCCCCACTTCCTGGTCCTTCTGGTCTTCCTCTGAAGTCGAGATGGAAGTCTTCCTAACCTCACAACTCTTACAGTCTCTCTATCCGAAAACCAGCACCATGTGGACAATGGCGGGTCTACCTTCTAATTGAAGATCAGCTGGGTCATCTTGTACCTTCACTGCAACTTCTCTTAGTGATGGAATGGCTGAGTATGGAGAAATGCTTCCTGAGGCAGAACTGCGTGACGAAATTACCCTGGGGATCTCTTCTCAAAATAGTTTTTCCAATAAACTCACGCTTTTACTTCCTTGACCCTGAAATGTGTCTTTTTAATGCCCTTTTGAAAAATGGAAGAAGGCCAAAAGGTGGGGGAGGGGATGAAGGAGAGAACCAGAAGATGAGAAAACGAATTACTATGTGTGAAGTGTCTTCATCAAGTCCTTGATGGGGAATGGAATCATTAAGTATTGCGAATGGCTACCAGTAACAATGAAACTTACAAAGAGCCTTTATATTGTTAGCAGACCATAAACTGTTAGAAAATGAACTCACAATAGAAATATATGTTTTTTTTTTAAATCAAACACTTAAAATGTATCAGAGTTCATATAAATATATACTTGTGTAAATATTTCATTTTACTAGAACTGCTTTAAGTGCTAATAGAAAAATACAACATCTCAGAATTTGTAAAATATTCCACAATATACACTACCTGAACCAGTTTAAAATTAAAATACATTTGGGCCTGGGATATAGCTCAGTGGTTCTGGCGCCTGTCTCGCAAGCGCAAGGACCCAGGTTCGATCCTCGGTTACCACGTAACAATACTGGGCGTTGAGACTCACCCCAGCAGCAACCAGTACCACATACCAGAGTGTCAGGCGTGGTGGCTGACACCTGTAATCCCAGCACTCGGGAGGCAGAGGCAGGAGATTGCTGTGATGTGAGTTTGAGGCTGAGCTCAGAGCCAGCCTGAATTACAAAGCGAGACCCTGTCTCAAAATAAATAAATAAATAAATAAATAAATAAAATTAAAATACATTTACTGTTGGAATCTAAACTTTTATAATTCAGTTGTAACCAAAATGGCATTCTTTTAATATTAATTTAAGGTGTGCGATTTTTCTGTTTTGGTATAGCATTTAGTGAGAAATTTGTAAAAAAGTGTGACAGATACAAAAAGTATTAATATATCGAAGAATTCTGCACAGTGTACCATAGTAACAAAGGCTATTCTGTGTGTTCGTTTCAAACTTATTTAAGATACTCTTCATTTTTTTGGAAATTCATATTAAAATCTCATGTCTATTTTATTTTGGTACAATGGCAAATATTTGGTAAGAGAAATGAATCTAGAGCTGGCATAAAAGGAAGTAGAAGTGGAAGGAAAAGTGAAAAATTCAGACATATTATGTAGAGATACTATTTTCCCAACACAAATGTAATCATGTACTGTAAACATTGTACTAATGAAAATTTTAAAATACTTGCTCACTGTTCTTTTTTTGTATTTTTCAGATTTTCCAGTAGTATGTTTCATAATCATGTTTAAATTTGCAGTACCTGATATCATTTTTCAACATATTTTTCTGTCTTTAAAAATGATAGAAAGATTTCTGGGTTGGAGAAACCAGTGACTCAAGTGATAGAAACACTAGAATATTTAAGAATTGTTTATTATTTGTTTCAGTTCTCCTATATTCATTAACTGTCTATGTATTCCTTGGATTAAAATTTAAATATCTAGGCTACTTACTTATTTAAAGAATCAGAATATCCAGTTTAAGACTAAAAAAATCTATGTTTGAATAATTTACCAGCTTTGTCTTCATATCTAAATCTAAAAATTAATGATGTAAATACCCCAAGACATTATACATAGTATGCAGATTATTAACAAATGCACACAGCATGCACACACAGTTTTACTCTACTTGAAACATGGAATACAAGAAGAAAATTTTAAAATCTAACATTCATATCTTTTTAATGTCCTATATTTCAAAATTATCTGTTAAAATACTATGAATTGATAAAAATAAAAGATTGTTAGCTAATTTCAAGTGCACCCCAGAAGGCCCGGCCAATTTTCCAATCCTCTATTGATTTTTCTTCAGTGGACATTGAGCCTAATGAATGTTTAATAGTACTTTTCTTTGTGGTATCCATTTCTCTTTTCTCTCATTTTTACTTTCCCTCAGTTTCACGTGACTTTTAAAGGAGAAAGCCAGAAGCATGCTTTTACCTTAGATCATTTTAAGTTAGTCTTTAATGAATGATTGAAGAGTTCCAGGAACAAAACTAACATCATTGCAATCTAATAATGAAAGATTTATACATTACTCTGTGTAACAGTCAAAGTGATATATGGTATCTGCACTGTAATTGAGGGACATAAATATAGAATTCTGGGAATGAGTTTTAATTTGGTCCCATAATTTTAAATGATGCACATTATTAATTAATGCATTATACTCAGTTTTAATTAGGGTTATATAAATTCCCACAGAAATGCTATATTAAATGATCATGATTAGCATTAACTTAAGAAAATTCAACTAAATTATCAAGTCAATTATTTTAAAAGTAGTCATTATTTATAGATAATTCAGACAGTATATAAATAATTAATTTTTTTTTTTAAAAAACAATATTTTGGTATGGCACACAACAGTACAATAATTCCAACATTCCATTCTTACTATCTGGAAACTTGAGATTTTAGTTGATTTCTAGAATCTTTTTTTTTTTTTTTAGGTTTTTTTTTGAGACAGGGTCTCACTTTGTAGTTCAGGCTGGCCCTGAGCGCAGCCTCAAACTCCTCACAGCAATCCTCCTGCCTCTACCTCCCGAGTGCTGGGATTACAGGCATGAGCCACCACACCCGGCACTGTGGTATGTGGTACTGGTTGCTGCTGGGCGTGAGCCTCCACACCCAGTATAGGTATGTGGTTACCAGGGATCGAACCCAGGTCCTTGCGCTTGCAAGACAGGCACCGGAACCACTGAGCTAATTCCCCGGCCCCTGATTTCTAGAATCTTTACTCATTTTGTGACTTATGTCCAATGAAATGAAGGAAAATTTCCTTCATATATTTCTGGACCTCAGAGCCTTTTTATTGTCCTGATGGAATATTTTCCTGAAAACAACATGAGAAGACACTTCCTCTATCATACAGGAGGCTGAAAACAAGAATCACGCTTTTACTTTTGCTTCCTCGGAGCAATTATCAGTTGTCAAAATGTTAATTCAGCTGCATTTCCAATCCAACCAGATGAAATCATCAAGACTGCAGGCTTCACTTCCTCCGGAAGCAGGTCGGTACAGGAAGTGCCCAGCTCAGCCTCATCAAATCACCAAATTCCCAAGCAGATGATAAGGTCAGTGTCATCTGTGCAGCTTGGCTTACAATGGCACTTCCAAGCTCAAAAACAGAGGGCTCTGTTCTTTTCATGTTGCAACATGTTTTCATGTTGCAGCCAATATGTTTTCATGTGATCTAAAAATTTATAGACCTCCATTTGAGTATGAATGACTCAATCTTATAATTTTTAATGGCAGAGTAATATTTCATTCTATAAAAGAATCACATCTTTATCCAGTCTCCATCATCATAAGTAAAATAAATAGGTCACAGATTTGTAAATATTGTATTATTTCTCTGGTATGAGAAAATGAAGTTGCAAATGAGTTGTAGTATGTGTAGATGATACTGTGAAATAGAAAATATTTAAAAGGAAAGAGAGTGTATGGGTAAATAAGGAGTTCAAAAAGAATGGGGCAGTAATAAAGAAAAAAGAAAAAAAAGATTATGTATATAGGGGGTGGGGTGTTGCAGGACTGGCAGAAAGAGGAAAAAATGGGAATCAAGTCACATCATATTCTGGAACAAAGTCTCTATGTCAAATGTGATGGTGATGTGTATTCATAATGTACCAATAAAGATTTAAATTTTTTAAAAATTCTATATGTATTTTTAAGGAATCTTACGACTAGACTGAGTCCATTAGGATAAGGCAGAATAATCTTCCATTTACCTTTTATAGTACCTATGAGGTCCTTTCTATCACATGACACAATGAATCCACAGGTCTCAGGAATTGGAATATATCATTTTTAAGAGGTGTGGATTCTGCTTACTAGTTACACATACTTATATCAAATAGCACTTTTTTTTAAATGCAATGTTTCCATATTTTATGGAAACCAGACTTAGTCTCTTTGACATACTCTTTCCATCACTCTTCTATTTGAAGACATAAAAGGTAATAAATTCTGCAACACTAGTGAAAATACTTACCCTAAAAATGAAAAAAAAATAAATCCTGTTATAGCCAAACTAATAAAAAAAATCAATCTTTAAAGGTTCCAAGCAGAAAGTGATATTGGTGTGAGTAATGTATCAGCATGGTGGCTGACACAAATGATAAATGCCATATGGTATCTTCAAAGTGCTTTTAACACCAACAAAAATGGACACTATCAGAAAAAAATATTATTGATATTTTTTCTTCAAAAATGAGCATAAATTTAAGATACTTCTAATAAACCACATAGAAAGATAGGTCATATACACTGCAGTTTTAGAAATACTGTGGTTTCTTCTTTAAGTTAAAAGATGATCTCTTAGTTACTTTTCTCATTTTTCAGATAAAGTATTGATATTCATAGTGAAAGGAGGAAAGGTTCACTTCAACTCACAGATTGTAGAGGTTTCAATTCACAATTAGCTGGCTCTAGTGGGAAAGAGCATTGCACAGAGGTACTACAGAGAGGAAACAGTTCATGGCAGGCAGAAGGCAAAAGGCAGCAAGACATCAACCAGAGAAATTGTGAAACAGCAGCAGCCTGCCTTTCCCTTTTGTCCTGTCCAGGTTACTCACGCTTTGTTGCTGCCACTCACACCCTAGTTGGTCCTTCCCATTATTGGCTCTCAGAACTGTGCCAAAGCAATAGGTGGACCATTTTAGTGATCACATGTCCTTGACGCCAGCATCACATGCCTAATCCCACATCACACATTCTAGATCCAGCTACTTCTGAAAAGCACCCCCTACACTTTCTTGAGGTTTTGGATTTCCGTCTAGAAACAAGGCATAATTCATGACAACCCTCTGCTAAAACACAAATCTGAAAGAATAAAAAATCTTGGAAAGGATGAGAAAGAGCACAATCAGAACAACAACAACAAAACACCTGAATTTGACCAAAAATCATGCTTTTGATGCTTCAAGCATAGTTTACATCTCCTTTATGCCTACTAATTAGGAAGCTTGTTCCCAGTCAGAGTTTCATTGTCAGAGTTTCCCAGTGGAGAAACCCTTAGTGCTCCAGGATGCTCTTGGCAGAAGGACAGAGTAAACATGAAGGCACTTTTACTTTTAAAAGAATCATGTATATTCCTGAATTTCCCAGCTTTCAAATTTGCCTTTTCTTCTATCTTCCTTCCTTCCTTTCTTTCTTTCTTTCTTCCTTCCTTTATTTCTTCCTTCCTTCCTTCCTTCCTTCCTTCCTTTCTTTCTTTCTTTCTTTCTTTCTTTCTTTCTTTCTTTCTTTCTTTC
>PVIR01020805.1:0-30047 GCA_004026965.1 Petromus typicus | reverse complement strand
CCTGTCTTGCAAGCGCAAGGACCCGGGTTCGATTCCCCGGTAACCACATAACAATACTGGGTGTGGAGACTCACACCCAGCAGCAACCAGCACCACATACCACAGTGCCGGGCGTGGTGGCTCACGCCTGTAATCCCAGCACTCGGGAGGCAGAGGCAGGAGGATTGTGATGTGAGTTTGAGGCTGAGCTCAGGGCCAGCCTGAACCACAAAGCGAGATCCTGTCTCCAAAAAACCTAAAATAAATAAATAAATAAATAAATAAATAAATAGTGCACAAATAAGAATAGCTATATATTTAAATTTTAGTAGTGAAAACCTAGCAGTACTCACAAAGCAAATAACTTGATATTGCTAACACATTTCACAAAACCATACAGACATTGAATAGCAAAGGGAGAGAACTGGTTGAATTTATCTAAAGCAAAGATAATGGTCAGATTCTTCTTGTTTTCTAGGATGAATTGGATACTTCTACTGCCAAATAGTACCAAGATTTAGGAGGGTTAACAGTGACAGGAAATAACAGTAGGTGAGTTGCAAACCTCTCACCAGAATGCTAATTTAGAAGTGGATATAGATAAGTATTAATATGAAATAAGTTTTCCATTACAGAATCACACAAGAGTAATTCTTTCCATTTAAAAAAATATTGTGTGTGTGTATTGACAAATTCTTTTTTCTCTGTTTCTTAATTGCTAATATTTTATTGAAGATGAGTGAGGTACTTGCCCATCTGTTTAGTTTTTAGGTTACAGAATAGCTAATTGGGATTGTGACTTGTGAATCTGGGGGTGATGGGGCTTATGTCTTTGTACTAGGAAAGAGGTATGTCATATTACATAGGATCATGATTCCATTATCAAAAGCACTTAAACATGATCAAGAAGTGAATGTGAGAAGTAACACAAATAACAGAAGTGTCAGACTAAGGTAATTCTTTGTCTTCTGGTTTCTGTTTTCTTCCGAGTTTTCCATGATCTACTCTGTCTCATAGAGAGCTCTACTTCCGCAAACCGTAATTCTCAAACTCCCTTGATGTCTAGCTTGCGTTTTTAATTAATCAATAGAAGATAATAGAAACAGATTACAAAGCAGGGGTAGAATGGAGGAAGGGAAACAAACTAAAGGGAGGTCACTGCTCTTTGCTTTCTGGTCTTGCTGTCTAAAAGGTGAATGCTCACTGCAGCCACTTTTCATAGATCTAGCAGCAGCAGTAGCCCTCAAGGATGGTTGCTAATGACTGCCAACACCACTAGGCTTCCATGGCATCGGTAAGTCAGGCAGTTAAGTCTACAGAGGTTACAGCCGCTGCCCCACTGAGCAGTTGGCAGCAATAGCTTCTGGGCTTTGCTGCACCAGGTCCTCTTTCTGGGCCTCCAGTCCTGTGGGAGGTGGCAGCCTGCTGGAAGTACTAAGCTCTGGCATTTACCGTCCCCTTTGTCTGGCATTACCTTCACCTGCTTCGGAACCAAGCACCAGGATGAAGTCCTCCTCCACCCCTATTTGTAGTTACTAGTGACGTTTGTTTTTTATAATGCAACTCAGACTGATGTAGAGGATGTAAGAGATTTGGGCAGATGTAAGATCCTTCTAAAGGATTTGTGATGTGTAGTGAATCCTCCATAGTGGGAGAGGTGTAGCAGTCTTGCTTCTTTGACCCCACCTAGTCCATCTCCTTCAGTTCCCTCTTCTATTTCTAAGATTTTAAATCACTGGCTTCCTCCCAGTGGATCCATGCGGAACACTGTATGTTGCTGAAGCAGTTCGTAAGTCTGGAATGGCACAATAGCAGGTATAAAAAGAAAAAAATTGGGTGTCTCCAAGTATTATCATTTGCTAGCTAAATTTATATAGATATGCTTTGACATAATGATACAAATTAATTTGTTCATTAATAAACACACAACTCTTTTTAGTAACTAAATCTTTAAAATCAACATAAACTAATAGCATTTTTCTATCCATGAAGGAGTAGCTTTGTAAATTCTTTTTTGTTTTTAGAGGAGCATGTTTACTTGAAATTGTTGAAAATCTCTATTCTGTAGCTCTAACTGTAAAACTATTTCAAACTGAAGTGACTCATTTTCAAAGGAGTCTAAAGTCTGAAGAGTTTGGAGGATAATTTTCTGGGATCAATCTTTGAATAACAAAATTTTGCTTATAGAACTATGGTGTTATTAAATAACTTCAATTTAACATGCTTAGATCATTTGGAAATTCCATAGAAAGGGGTTTGTTGGCAAAATAAGTACTTTTATGAACATGGGTAGTTTCTGTTTGCTTCTCAAAAGGAAATTTTAATTCTGTCCTATGACTATAGGGAGAAACTTTGGCAGTAGCAGTGACTTTGAGATGAGTTTAAGAAACAGTTCCTGTTTCTTATTTTTACTACTAATAAATGTGTTATCATTTTATGGTGCTAGATTGACTAAAATGCTTATTTCTGTCATAAAATCACAAGTGACAGTGCTTGTGGTTGAAAGTAACACTAATATTCATAGTTGTATGTATAGTTGATATTGTGAAATAGACAATATTTAAAATGGAAGAGCATGTAGGGGTAAATAATGAGGGGAAAAAGAAAGTGATAGTAATAAAGAAAAAGGAAATGAAGATCATGTATATAGGAGGTGGGGGTTGCAGGACAGGGGGGAAAGGGGAATAATGAGAATCAAGTCTTGTCATATTCTAGTACAAATTCTCAATGCTGAATGCAATGATGATGTGTATTCATAATGTACCAATAAAGATTTTTAAAAACCTAATATTCATTGGTGGTTTACTAAGAGTGAGATTCTAAACCAGAGCATTTGTTGCATTATACTATACTATACTATACTACACTATATTATACTACTATATATATGTATGCAGTAATTCCAGAAATGCAATAATTTGTTCCAGGACAGACAATAAGTAGAAGCACAAGGATTCAGATACATGCCTATTGAATAAAGTGCTATATTTGAGACCAAATGCCTGGTTTGCATCCCGGCTGCACCAATAATTGTCTGTGTAATCTTGATGTAATCACCATGTCTACTCTCAGTTTTCTCATCTGTAATGTGGGCACCGTAGTACTGCTTTGATCAGAGGTTAGTTTCAGATTCACTATGACACTGCATATGGTGCACCTAGCAGAATATATGACACATACTAACTATGCCAAATGTAAGCTCTTACTATTTTATGATACCCCAATTTTCCATGAAATGAAAATTAGTGAAACTGATGTTTTAACCTTTTGAGTTCAGTTCTTTCACCTGTAAAAATGAAGATAAATACTTTCCAGACCTTTTGCAACTTGTTATAAAAGAATTAGATGAAATCAAGAAAGTAAAAGAAATCCTCTGTACACAAATACACCAAAATTTTTTTGAAAGATTCAAATTTTTTAGGATTTATTTATTTTAAAATTAAGTTGTCATTTTTCTGAATTTTTGGTTTATTTATGCATCTTCTTATTTAGCCATTAGTGTCTCCAGGAAAGGGTGTGCAGGCTATATTTGAAACCCTTTCCTGGCTTAATATTTCCTTTTTTTCCCAGAGAAAGGCTCAATGTAGCAGAGGCACAAACTGGGCATTTTCTCACATTTGTTTCTCCAGAGAAAGGAAGGGATACCAACTCGGAGTCTGGAACTGACGCAAAAGATGTTTCTTGGTATCTTCAACTTGAACTTGTCTTGTCTGACAGAAGCAGCTGATTTAGTAAGGCCTCTGTCACGGGACGCTGCATTTCATTTAGGAATTTTCCAGACACCCTAAATCCTCCGTGAAAAGAGCCAGATCATAGACAGAAATGCAAAGAGAATAAAAATAGCAAATTTCCTTTCAGTTGAGTATAACAATTTATTCTTCATGGGCAAAATGAATTGAATTCATGCAGATTATTGAACTATATTATCTTTAAAATGATCACACAGAGCTGGACATAATGTTCCCTTAGCCCGTGCTGCTCCGAATTTGGAGATCTCTCTTCTATTCATCCATCTTCATCCCGGCTCATGGAGAATGTTGCCAGGTTCCTGAGGAAATCGTCAGCAATTGTCCAGCTCCTGTGCAATCCAGGGTTCACCTTGCCACCACAGGACAAGTTTCCGACCCAGCTCTGAGCTTGCCATGCTCTTGCCACTTCGTGTTACCCACAGGCCCGACACGCTCCCAGGATCCTCCGGCTATATTTATCCCTGCACTGGATCGTCTGACCTTCCAAAGAGTTCACAGTCTCGCTCTGCCCACTCCGACCTTCTCACCTTCTCTCCACTTCTCCCTCCAGTGCCGATTCCCAGCCCTCCCTGACAACCTGGTTCTCTAAGCAGGGCTTAAACTTCTGTATTTCCACATTTTTTTTTTCATTTGTTTCTCTTCCCTACCTGACAAGTTTGTATTTTTCTCTCTAGAAAGAGCTACCTTGGTGAAGACTTATGCACCCAACTCAACACTCTTGACCTCTAAGCTTGCACAGCCCCTGGCCCTCATGCTTCTTGGAGATGACCCTGTAATATTTGTGCTTGTGTCTCTCTCTCTCTCTTTTTTTTTTTTTAGACAAGGTCTCGCTTTTTGGTTCAGGCTGGCCCTGAGCTCAGCCTCGAACTCACATCACAGCAATCCTCCTGCCTCTGCCTCCTGAGTGCTGGGATTATAGGTGTTAGCCACCAAGCCCGGCACTGTGATATGTGGTGCTAATTGCTGCTGGGTGTGAGTCTCCATGTCCAGTATTGTATGTGGTTAACCAAGGATCGAATCTGGATCTTGCACTTGCAAGACAGGCGCCTGAACCACTGAGCTAACTCCTCGGCCCCACGCTTATATCTCTTTTCTTACTAGACTGTGAAGCCTTTGAATCTGCCTATTTTATTTTAATTTTTAGAGTCATTTAATGCCAAATATAAAGCTTGGGAAAGGTTCTGGGAAGATTGTAATGGATCAGCATTTAAACTACGGACACAGACCTACATGGGACATCCTGGGTTACCACTTACAAGGTGTAACTTTGGGAAATTTACTCAAGTCCTCTCAGTGTTAGCTTCTTCATCTGAAGATAGCAGGCTCTAACAAAATGCCCATCTCAGAAGGATTCTGTAATAAAATCCTTAAAACTGTGTCTCACACAGCTACCCTGTACTCTGGGTTGCTGTTAGTTATTGTCATTTTCACTGTTAGGCCTTATGAATGGAGATTGTGTAAGACTGTTCATACAGGGGACCTTTAGCATAGCAGTGGGCACGGAGCACACATGCAACACAGAGTAGGTGTTCTGTCTAATTATTTCTGTTATTACTTCTGCTATCCAAGCTGGTGAAAGAGATGAAATCTCCCATTTTCTTGTCTGATGCTCATCACTCGCCATCCCTGGAAATCCCACCAACTCTGAAACTGGGGATGTCCAACATGTATCTCACAAGGGTCGTTCCAACCAGCATGTATAAAAATGCTCAGTGGAAGAATCACTTAAACATTCCTCCCCTCTTTCCTACTTCGTACCCTCCTTTTCTCTTTCCTTTCTTCCTTGTAAGTTCATTTCACTCATGCCTGTGTTGGTATTTTTGGCTGGAATCATGAAATTTACTTTGAACTCTAGCTCTCTTTCCCCACATGTGATCTTTCACTGATTGGTGTGATTTCATCTGGGTTGGGTTTAGTCCTGTTCTTTCCCATGCCACTTCTGTGCTGAGGCTCACCTGCTACCTGCATAAAGGTGATTTGATGATAAGCAAATGTTGTTCCTGAAACAGTTAAAGAGCTAACAAGAATAAGCAGTTATAATCCATAAGCTATTGTAAAAAACCTAGTCTTTCTTTTGGTTTCATTGCCCTTGGAATAAAATTAGAAGTCACACTCCATGCCAGTAATTGGTCTATACGTGTTTCATATTTCATTAGCAAATAATTAGATTGTGAGTTTCTCAGTGGCAATGAGTTGACCTTAACTGTGCTTTGGGTGCATGACTTTTATACATCAACTGATCACCAGGTATATAAACATCAACCAATAATGACTTCTAAGTCCATTAGGGCTGGAAATCGGTTAGTGAACAAGTTTTATTAGGAGGAAGTCATAGTACACACTTGACACACACACATCACTGTGGAGTTAAAGCATTTGCTTTATCTATAGACCCACTGACTAGAGAACTCAATCGACTCTTGTTTATTCCTTTTCAAATTTTCTTTTATTATAGTAAGAATATGTAACACAAAGTCTATACTCAACTTTTTAAATGCACAATTCAGTGTAATTAATTTTAAGGACAATGCTGTACAGTCTGTCTTTGGGGTTTTGTACTTTTCATAACTGAGATTTTATGTTCATTGATCAGCACTTTGCAATTCTTGCTCTCCTAGCCTCTGGCAACACTGTTTTATTCTCTGAATGTTTATTCTATTTTAGATGATTCATGTCAGTGAAATCATGCAATATTTGTCCTTCTGGATCTGGCTTATATCATTGAACATAATGTCCTCAAGTTTTATCCCTGTTGTTGCACATTGCAGGATTTCCTTGTTTTTTTTTTAAGGCTGAATGCCAGTTGATTCTCTTGAATGGTTTTACTCATAAACTCTACAATGTTCATTATTTTAAAAAGTGGATTAAGATGGAAGAGACACTTGAAAAACATTTGAACAGGTCTCCTGGATATTTATGGTTTTCCTCCAACTTTTTACAGTGGTCTTGCTCACAGTAATTTGTCAAAAACAGCTTTTAGCAAATTGACTTTACATAGCTGTATTGATACAGTTGAACCAGGCATATTTTCATATAAATAATGCATATCTTCATAAAAATTTAATTAGCTTACATGATAATTAAATTTTATAATTATACTCAAATACAACCAGAGTAACAAGTATGGAAGCCAACACCAAGCGCTTTTCATTACCAGTTCATTGAACTGGTGGGAGACAATTACCTGGCATGTGAGAGACATGCTCAGAGGATGGGGACCCTCTCCTTCAGAGCCACAGTGCTCTACCTCTTACATAAAAAATGGGAGCTATTGCTAATTCCATCTAATCCATTAGGTGATGGTTCACTAAGAGTACCTATTTGGTTACTGACTGAATTAGGGTGGCATTTACTGAGTTTTTTATTTTTTATGTTTTTAGAGACTAAGTCTCGCTTTGTAGTTCAGGCTGGTCCTGAGCTCAGCCTCAAACTCACATCACAACAATCCTCCTGCCTCTGCCTCCCTAGTGCTGGGATTACAGGCGTGAGCCACCACGCCCGGCACTGTGGTATGCGGTACTGATTGCTGGAGGACATGAATCTCCATGCCCATTATTGTTGTATGTGGTTACCGAGGATCAAACCCTGGCCCTTGTGCTTGCAAGACAGGAGCCAGAACCCCTGAGCTAAATCCCCAGCCATATTGCATTCTTTACAATAATAACTACTTAGCGATGTATATATTCAGTAGACTTCCCAATATGAATTTCCTTAGTATGTGTCCATGGGGTCTCAGTGGATGACTTTCTCCTATTTTGTCAGTTGAGGAAAATAATTTTCAGCTGATTAAAGTGACTTCCCTAAGCCTGGAAAATAAGTAGCTTTTCTGATCTGAACCCAAGTTCTGCACCTCTAGTTCTTCCTCTAGTCATGCAGCTAGATATAGGAACTCCTTCCTGCTCTCAGATGCTCAAGCTTATGCTATATTATCAGCATCCTGCATACATCCTCTGTTCTACTGCTAAGAGCCAACTCTCCCTCCCACTGTGGTAACTAGCTGAACATGGACAGGGGCAGGACATTAAGTAGAGGGGTAAGTTAATGTCAGTTTGGTGGGGAAAGTGCTTCACGACATCTTGGAGTTTGTCCTTCTACCTTTTGATGAATGGCTCTTGCCTCTTTTTGACAGATTGATCTTGAGTGTTTGGCGTTTTTCTTTCACAACATTAGCTGCCAGTTTTCCAGGCCAACCCCTCGGGGCTGAGATGAGGTGAGAGGTAAGTTGTTTGAAAGTCAACTTGACTGAGCCATGCAACCAAGCTGAATGTTCAAAAAGCCCCTCTGTGCTTGGAGCCTGCTCTCGTGTCTTAGAAATCCTGATTTATTTCAGGACAGGGAAAATCCAAGCCAGCTTACAGAGTGGAAATTAAAATCTTAAAACTCTGTACAAAAATCGAATATTCCAAATGGCCTGGTTTAAACATAACCTTGCATCGTTGATCAGATGTAAAAGTTCTTGAAAAGAAACGAGAATTTATGACTAGGCACAGGACTGGAGAAAGCCTTGGTGAATATTTATGGGTAAGTTTAAGGAATTCCATCCACTGCACTTCAGTCTGCTTTTGTACCCTCAAGTTTCTACTTTGGAGATTTCAAGCCTGCAAATACTTATAGATTGAAAAATATTTTGGTTTGGCTGTAGTGTGTTCATCTCTCAATTGGGGGAGCACAACTATATATATTTACTTGGACACATTTATGACACTGTATATACAGAGGCATGCGGGTGTTTTTGTTCTTTCAGATTTATATCTATGCCTGTTTTTGTGGACAGAAACTTCACTTTAATTATCCCCGTGACTCCATTTCTAATATAGTCTCTGAAAAATAGGAAGGCCCACAAAGGCTGTCCTGAGTCACACTGTTCTGCGTTTGCGCTGGGATCTGTGCTTTCTGCTGAGGGAGCTACGGAGATGGGGAGAGGGTGAGGACTTTTGGAGTGAACTTACCTTCCGTGGCAGAGCAGTGCAGTGACAAATGTAAAGCATTAGAACAGCCAGCCTTCTAAGTGAATTGCCTTTTTACAAACTTCAGTCACTTCCTCTGTGGGTGGACAAGGATTAGCTATTCCATAGAAGCTTCTCAGGTGTATGAAGAGGCAGCCAGAGAGCCAGCTAAAGTTTCATTCTTTGGCTGGTTAGGAATGGGAGGTGCACATACTATCCTGCCTGGTACATAGGCTGGTGATAGTGGAGCATTCCAATTCCATTTAGATATGTCCACAGAAATGATCCCATTTAATCCTTTCAATATATTTATATTGTTATATAAATATATAACAATATATATATATATTGTTCTCTTTTCCTAGAAGACCTCCTTCCATTGCTAAACTGTTACCAACTCTTCACCTCTCAGGTGCCAGCTTCAATAACACCCCTTCTGTGACTTCCTTTTTTAACCCATGACAGATTTAAAGTCCCCTTCCTTTTAGCTTCTGTAATATTTTGTCCCTTCCTCAAGCCTGGCCCTGAAGCTCTGCTTTGACTTGAAGTCTTTTCTGTGTGTCAGGCTACGGGCTGCCAAGGCTGCTTCCCAGGCATAGGAACAGCCTGTACTCACCCAGTCGGTCAGGCAAGAACCCAGGAGCTTGTCCTGCTACTTGTTCTTACCTTTTCTCTCCACATCCAATGAATCATTAAGTTCTTTGCATTTTACTCCTAAATAGAACTTGGACCTTCTGACTTTTTAAAAAAATCTCTATCAAGGTCATTATCTCGACCTCTCACCTTGACAGGCTGTGACATGAGCTCCCCACTGGCCCCACAGCTTCCCCGTGGCACAGTGCGCACTTCCTCCACCGAAAGCTCCTCACTGAATCAGTCTCCACCGCAACTCAAATGAAATCCACAGACATGAAACATCTCCTCCAGGAGCAATGTACTCCAGCTCCTTGCAACCTACCAGCCCCATCTGGTTCCTTCCTTCACTACACTCTAGTAACATTAGCATTTCCTTGGTGGAGCCTATATTTCCTTCCTGTGGGCCCCTCTGCCCAGGACTTTCCATCAATCTTCTCCTAGATAGCTCCTGATTGGTCTTCAGGTGTTAGTCAAAAAATTACACTCATGAAGTGGGCTTTCCTCTCGTTGGGGGCTGCACTTCTTTACAGCGTCTATCTGCATTTATCTATTGATTGATTAATCTAGTTGTTTGCTTCATGTATATCTCCTCCACTGGAATGTAAGACTTAGTGAGGAAAAGATGTGTTTGCTTGGTATTTTTCACTATTATATATACAGTAAGAAGGTAGTGAAGGGGATCACATTAGGTATTTGATAAATATTTATTTAAAATTTAAATAAATAGGGCCAGGGATTTAGCTCAGTGGTTCTGGCACCTGTCTTGCAAGTGCAAGGGTCCGGGTTTGATCGCCGGTAACCACATACAATACTGGGCATGGAGACTCACGCCCAGCAGCAATCAGTACCACATACCACAGTGCCGGGTGTGGTGGTGCCTGTGGATTGCACGCCTGTAATCCCAGCACTCGGGAGGCAGAGGCAGGAGGATTGCTGTGATGTGAGTTTGAGGCTGAGCTCAGGGCCAGCCTGAACTACAGAGACCCTGTCTCAAAAAAAAAAAAATCAAATAAAATTTAAATAAATAAAACAAATTATGCAAAAAAATTATTTCTATCATGTTAGTACTTAATTTTATTTGGCATGTTTCTCTTTGGAAGAGGAAATCAAAATACGTGTGTGTTTGTTTTGTCCTGTGAGTCTTTCGTTTATATCTACCTTAGTTGTAAGCAGAAATACATTTCCAACTTTTCCTTGTCCAAAAGCGCGCGGAAGGTCCTTGTTGCCTCACTGACGAGAATTCGAAATCTCACACCTCTTGGTACATACCTGTGAACAGAACTCGCTGCACTCCTCGCTCCCTACCCCAAGTGTGGACTTGCCCTTCACTTCAGTGACGGTCTTCCCTGAGCAACTTGGGACTCACTGTAAGAGGAAACTGAGGCAGGAATGAAGACAAGTGACTTCGCTGAGCTAGAACAGGATCCCCTCCCCACGTGGCACAGAAGGTGGATGGCACAGACAAGGGGCGCTGGAGAGGAATTCAGACCACATGTCCAGCCCAGGCTGGCGCACGGCTTTCTTCCGGGAAGCACACTTAACATCCCGTCCAGGGTTTAAAGTGCCCTGGGGATCTGAGGAGGGAGCTTAAACGCAACCGACGTGGCACCAAAAAATAAATTCTCACTCCAAATATTTTCCAAACAATATTTTTTTGGAAAAAATATGAAAACATGCACACACAGTGTTTTCCTATCATGAATTTCCCTGCCCAGAATTTTTTTCTTCTGTCATGTTTCTGACCACTTCTGAAACAGTTTATTTTATTTTCTTTTTTCCTTTTTTTCTTTTTGGGACAGGGCCTCGTTTTGTGGTTCAGGCTGGCCCTGAGCTCAGCCTCAAACTCACATCACAGCAATCCTCCTGCCTCTGCCTCCCAAGTGCTGGGATTACAGGAGTGAGTCACCACGCCCGGCACTGTGATATGTGGTACTGGTTGCTGCTGGGCGTGAGTCTCCACACCCAGTATTGTATGTGGTTACCGGGGAATCGAACCCGGGCTCTTTTGCTTGCAAGACAGGCGCTGGAACCACCGAGCTAAATCCTCTGCCCTTATTATTATTATTTTTTTAGAAGATTTGGAAACAATGTCCCTGTACTTGTTCATCTTCTTATCCACAGGTCGAATGAATTTTTACATTTTCCAGCCAGTTTTAAGGTTGTGAAGACAGTCAGAGGTGCCACTATGGCTTTAGATGCTGAAGACAGAGCAGAGATGGGTAGATGGGATAGGACAAAAAGATATGGCTGAAGAACAAGAAAGTGGAGTGAAATTCTCAGAGGTGCACTGGGGAAATGTTGCTGCCATCTTGTTTCTTCTGCTCACTATGATAGACATCTTTTGCCTGCACCAACACTGCCTGTCACTGCTGCCTCAGCTCACGCCTGCCCCGTGCCCAGTGTGCCATCAGGCTCTTTCTGCTGAGACCGCTGCTCAGGCAGTGACAGAGCCATGAGTCCCCCAACCTAACCATCATTTGTTCGCTTTTGCAGATCATCTGGGCAGATGAACTCTCAGCAGGGGAACAAAACATTCATCTTACATCCTAAGAGACAGGCGACCATCCACTACAACTCAATCCCTGTTTATTTCATTGCTGCTATTTCTGTTTCATCCTTATCTCATGATCCAGTTACAATCTCATCCAGTCCCTCCTTGGTATATTTCCAGATAATTCTCCCGAAGGCTATTTCTGAGAATGCCACTCAGACCACCTCTGTGCTTTCCAGCAGGGCCTTTGGCCATCACTTTCCTTGGTCTTGAATGGTCTTCTCTAGATTATCTCTTTAACCACCTTAGGCTCAGTTCTAATTCTACCCCTTCCACCATGAAACCTTTCTGGAGGATAGGAGTAAAAACTCATGCTCGAGAACTCAGATTTTCTGAGTCTGCATCCCAAATTATTCATTAGCCAGCTGGGCAGCTTGGAGAAGCTTGCTTAATCTTTGCCTTACTTGATTTCTTTTTAAGTGGGAATAATGTTGATATCTATTTCACAGGGCTGTTGGAATACTTACTGAGTTAAAGTGTGAAGTATACAGAATGATTAAGTACTCGCCATCATGCTCACCAGACAGTGGGACTAGGTACTTCCCTCATCTTCCTCAGAGCCTTCCTTCATTCTTTGAATACTGTACTAATTTCAAGGTTGCAAGTATAAGGCACTGTGCTTGGCCTTGAAGATAATTATAGCTCTGTATGCCATGTTCATAGCATTGTATGTAAACTCTGTGGAACTACAGACTTTCATTCATTTCTGAAGACATATTACATAGATATGTATCCTGGTTCAATTTAAATTTTTTTGTGAATTAAAAATTTACCATAGAGGTGGGTTCTGATGAACCTATATTTTATCATTTGATCATCTTTAATCATATAATAGATAGTATATGTTCAATGTCACTGCTTACTATTAAATAAAGCAATGTATTTTTAAAGAATGTCTTCTGTCATGTAAAATTCTCAACATTTATAATAGTGTGTCTATAGTATAACCAGTACTACTACCATTGTCAAAATTGTCATCATCCTCACCAACATAATCATTGCCAGTAGAGACCAACATGTCTCTACTGTGAATATAACTATTATCATCATATATATCAGTGACAGCAAACCTATGGCATGTGTGTTATTCATTTTTCTTTTAAGACAAAAGATATGAGTGTATGTTTTTTCTAAAGTAAAACTTCAGTATTCAGGTTTAATTGGCATGTTGGCATTTTCAACAAATAAATGAGTTTTGAATTGTCATTTGGGCACTCATCTCTGGAAGGTTTGCCATCAATGATATATATCACTGCACCATCATTACCTCGACCACCATCACCATGATAGCTTCACTACAGCTGTAACCACTATATATACCATTACTATCACTACCATCATCTCTGCCAAAACTATCACCATAGTACATATGGACATCTCCATCAACACCATCATTACCATGACACCATGACTCCCATGACCATCACCCCCACATTATTGTGGCCATGAACATATCAGGCAGATATAATCACAGTGACAAAACAAGTTCACAGACGCTACGATGTTCAAAGTTAGGCAATAACTTTATGAGATATGAATAATTTTGATCCAGAACTCGATGATGAAAATGTGTTTCTAATTGCAATATATTCTTAAATTTTGTATCTTTTCATTTTAGAAATAAAATAGTCTCAATGATTTTGCAAGATATGTTCCATCTGGTCCCTCAGACCCACTTTTCATCCTTCTCTGGATTTTATGCCTTTTGCACCGGACAACAGGCATTGTCAAGGAGCTTCCTTCATCCTGAGTGTCCTCAGCCCGTGGGAGGCACAAGCAGGAGACTGGAAAGTTGGAGGGGGAAAGACTGATGCTGCAGTGCTGGGAGCTCCTTCTGCCCATGCTGCTGGTCTGACCTATAACTGCATTTCTCCCCAGATCCAGAAACTGTTCTTTTCTGTTATCTTTTTGGACTAGGATAGTAACAGCTCCTAGCGACGGCTAGACTGGGGTATTAATCACTTCCTAGTTTTCTCCTTAAATCTACCACACCTCTGAGATACTGCTATAGCAAAAATAATATCCAGTTATCTTTTTGAGTATGCAACCCTTTTCTTTCCTAGAACCTAAGTAATTCCATATGTAACAAATTTTTTTTTTTTTTTGAGACAGGGCCTCACTTTGTAGTTCCAGCTGGCCTTGAACTCTGCCTCAAATTCACAACAATCCTCCTGCCTCTGCCTCCCAAGTGCTGGGATTACAGGTGTGAGCCACTACACCTGGCACTGTAATATATGGCACTGATTGCTGGTGGATGTGAGTCTCTATGTCTAGTATTGTTGTATGTGGTACCGGATTTGCAGCTTGTATGACAGGCACTGGAACCACTGAGCTAAATCCCAGGCCCATGCAATGCAATCCTTAACACAGAAAGAAATGAAATAAGTAAGGAAGAAAAGAAGGTAGGAAGAAAGAAGAAAAAATAAAAGGAAATAAAGATGAAAGATTCAGATTCTTCCATGTAAAATCATAGTTTTAGGGTATTTTCAGCTTTTTATATGCACTTTGTATGTAGTTATCAGTATGGAATAAATAATTCATATTTTCTATTTTTTTCATTTTAAGTAGTTCAATTGTTTAAAAGTTGCTTTATCTTCATAATTATTATTTTAAAAGATTTAAAAATATTCAGATGAGGCACCTAACTTTATTACACATAATATTTTCCCATATTTTGGCTGTACAGATTCTTAAAAGTGTGATTTTGAGATCAAAGGAAATGAGTACTTTTCGACTTTCAATCTTCCTCTCACCTTGCAAGTCAAGGGCTTGCATCTGAGAAGGGAGTATCATCCTTTAGAGGTGAGACATAGAATACATAAAGTCATTTGCATAATTGTTTGTTCCATGTTGTTTTCCCTTTGCATTTATTTTACCTTGATACTTATTCCAGCTTTCCTTTTTTGAATTTACAGGTAAGCTTGTTTTTATTGTTTAAATAAACATTATTTTTTACTCCAGTAACGAGTTTCTTAAAGTTATTCACTGTTGAAATACTTATTCAACTAATATTCCAAAATAAATCAGAGTCTTCATATTTTTTATAACTTCTGAGCTTTTATGCATGAACTTGAATATTTTATAATACTATGTACTATCTTAATATCTTGCTTGACCCAGCTCTTCGATGTTCTCTCTCATTTCACCCAGGAGGAGAGTGCCTTTTTCCTCACCCTCTCCTTGTCTGGGAGAGCTTTGTCCTTTCCACACAGTCTTTCATGGTCTAGCACCTGGAAGGTATACTGTGCATCCTGGGTGCCTCTTGGAGTTATTTTCCCACTTTCATTATGCTATGTTTCATATACACATGGTTTTGGAAGAGCAACACTAGTTGCTCTGTGTGAGGCACTTTCTGTCCACAGAAACAGACTTTCCCATGCCTTCTGCTGCCTGCCCTCTGGATAAATGAGGCATTTCTGAAGTGGAGATTTTGGTAAATGTGCCTTAGCACCATCTGTTTGATGACCCATTTCATTATGATTGCCTTCCTTGACACAAATGCTGTGTAAATATTATGAGGGGAAATAAGAACAAAACAAAAACACTGAATGATAAAAAAGGAAAAATAACCATCCAGTCTTCTTTCTCCAGGATTTAGCATGAAAGGAAGTACAAAACTATTATGGTTTTGTCTAATTGATTGCAGCTGTGCAAATAGATCAGTGCACTAAGAGATTCATCCATCCACTTCAGTGTACATTTTGATATCTGGATTTGTTTCTCCTTTTCTCAAGACAAGGCATGTATAGGAATGAAACCAGGAGTGCTGTTTGAAAGGGGAAGGGACATATTCTTTGTGACAAGTTCAGTGAATCTTGAGCTTTGAGATTTCATTCTTTTTGTCCCGCACTCTGAAACTCCCATGTCAAAAGATAATGGGTCATCTGTCATGAAAACAAAGGAGCCAAGGTGATGCCAAGGCCCACCTTCATAAATTTCATCATGCATGTGGAGAAATTCAAATTGGTTGTGATTTCATTTTATCATCTGAAGCATTGACTTTTTACCCTTATTTTATAGATGAAGAGAGAGAAGCTTAGAATATCAAAAGAAGCTGAATAGTCAAGAGATACACAGTTTCTCTAACTAGTGGTGTGGGATGAGAAATGTGAACTTCCACTGCTTGACTTTGATATTGTGGTCTGCTAACACATCATACCACATAACCAGTGTAATCTTACAGCTTCTTGGATTCTAACTTCAGCTTCTACCTTCTCTTCTTATTTCCATCTCCTATTATGTTTCAGGTGTCCACAGCCTCCTTCCACTTTCCTGCTTCCAACACCTCAGTCTTATGTCTCTTTTTCAGCAGCATTCTTGGATATCTGACAGTATCCCTTTAAGGTTTAAGGCTGAATGGACCTCATAGGAAGGCTCTTCACAGAATTAGGAGTTTCTGAACATTGTTGTGTTTTGTAAACTCTACAGTGTTCCCAGAGAACACTCAGTGCATAAGAAGGCACCAAATAAATGTATTTTTAATTCATGTAATTAAAAAATAAACCCAACAGTACTTTAAAAAATTTATATAATGATTTATTATATTGATATCATTAAATAAATGATGCTATAATTCTTGTCAGTGTCTTCTCAGATTTGGTGTGAAAGATTATGTTTAAATTTGCCTGGGCTATTTTAGTAATAGAATCTTGGGTCATCAACTACCATATGGCTTATTTTAAAAATAAAAGAACAATATGCTTTGGGAATAGAGAAAATTGTAAAAAGGGCTAATCCAGAATAAGCCAGAGAGTCTGAAACATGAAAATGTTCATCAGCCGTATCAAGCATTTACCATCTGTGTAAGGTCAGGACCCAAAGCATAGGGGTTCAAGCTGTGAATTTAGAATCAGAAGTCCTGGTCGCTGCACGAATGCAGATCACTTCTTTGCTCTTGGACAAATACCTTCCCCTCTCTGAGCCTAAGTGTTCTCTTTATTCCAAAGTGAGATTATTGAGACACATCTCACATCCCCTTAAATCCTGAAATTGCCAATGCCCCCATAGTGTGTGCTACAATTAGGAAGAGTGTATCCAGTGGGCATTTGAAAGGCAGCAACGTGAGACAATCTCCCTATACTAATTCTGTCTGCTCAGAGCAGAGCCAGGTCAATCACGGCAGGCATCGCTCTTACCCTCTCTCACTCAAGAGACTCTTAACAGAATCTTGCAGCCTGGATTCTGGGGACATGCTTTTATGGAAACACGACTTGCAGACATTGCATCAAAGTCCAAAAATTATTTCAGGTTTGCTCTTGGCAAAACCTTCTTTCCCTGTACCCTAATGAAGGGTTGAGAGGCCAATAGAGGCTCATGTAGCTCTTCTTGGCCTTCATCTCCCTCTTTAAACAATGGCTGGATGCACAGTGAAGAAAGGAAAGGAAACACGTGGATTGAATTTCCCCCAAGTGCACCGTGGCCTAGGAAATGGATGAGAGTCTGAGTGGGGCGAGAGGGTGCAAAAGAGAAGGCTTTGTCACAACACACTGGGGGATTTAGTGGAGATAGGACCTCAGCAGAGTGCTGAGGTGGGGGCAGGAGGTCACTAACTCACTGTGGCCAGCTGTGCTCCAAACCAGCCACAGCAGGATGAGGCTTTATCAAAGATCCAAAACTGGAGTGCTGAGTGGAGTGATGGAGAAATGGGAGACAGGGGAGATCCATTCTCTGAGTCAAACAAAGGCATCCAAAGATTTGGAGAGTACTCCAGGTCTCTTCCTGTGGGTAGCAGGCCTTGTGCAAAGGAATTGAAAGTTTGAAATTTAATTTGTTTTAATCAGTGCATCATGAAACAGTAAATGTGAGTGGTAGTTTTCTTGTCGAATTAGTAGGGACTTACTCAACAGAGAGAGATGATGAGCTTCCCTCACTGGCTGTGCTGACACATGTGCAGAAAGAAAGGGGAGATTGGAGCATCCAAAGTACATCTCTCATACCCATTCTATGAATCTGTGACTGGCACTGCCCATTTGTTCATTGCCATTGTGTCCAGGCTTGTGAGCTCTCGGTCTCCCAGGGCTTAAAAGCCACACTAAACTCCCTTGCCACGGGGGTGAAGACAAAGAATAATTGATGGACTCTATATGTGCACCCCCTATTCCAGACACCTGTAGGCATGGCATTGATTGTCCACTCATGATTCCCATCTTGCTTCTTCCTACTGATTCAGAGTAAAATCCTAAATACTGAACAGGTGGCTTTGGCCTGAGTCTGTCCTTACATTCAACAGTCCTGTCCCTGGGATACCTGGACTTGGCTCTCATCCTCATTTTTTAGAATGAGTCATGTAACTTAGTTGTGGCACCAAGAACAGTAAATGTCCTGTAGGCTACACAGTCCACTTTGACTCACATCTTTGATTTCTAGTCTCTCTGCTCTTCCACTAAATTAAGCTGAATCTTTTCCATCTCCCTCAGTCTTGGTTTGGAATTCCCAGTTCTCCTGGGAGAAGTTCTGGCTCCAATGGCCACGATCTTCTTCCCAACTCTAAAATCCATATTAGTCTGGCTTTATTGTTTCCCAGTGGTGGGAGCTGCCTGCATTCCATGTCCCCAGTGAAACATTTTCAGCCTTTCTCTATTGTTACTTCTTCAGTGGAGACTTTCTTTCCTTATTCAGGAAAAATTAGTGGATTCTTTTCACTTACCTCATGCTGCTATTTTTCATGTACTATGCTGTATGAAAATTATAGATGAGTTACTTCAAAGGGTACTTTATAATGGAATGCTCATAATGATACAGTCCTACTTCACTTTTTAGTGTCAAGTCCTGTATATGACAAGACAGAGGAGCTCAACAAAAGTTTCTTTTGTGTTGATGGGATATTTACTTCAAAGCCCTACTTTTACAGATGAGGAAATGACACTCAAAGTCCAATGACTTAGCTAGATCATTGAAATCTTTTAGGGCAAATAGTACATTTAACTTATCTTTGTACATCGAGCTCAGCAAAGCACCTGACATATACTAGACAGTTAATATATGTGTTGAGTTGAAAAAAAAATTCTAGAGACCACAAATGCAGTTAGCCCCAGGCCTGAGACTGTAAACAGGTATCCTGGCATTTAAACTCTTGGACTACAGTAAGATTAAATCTTGATCAAAATGCTCAAGGTATTAAAATAAAAAGGTGATGTGACAACAAGTCTTAAATTGTAGTCTTTGCAGATAGCTCTTATCTATTTTTCCTTTTTCCCGGATATCCTTCTTTATTGTCCTGTCCAAATCATGCAACACTTAAAATATGTAGTTGGCTTTAAACTGAGAAAACCATTTCCTTTCTTTTCGATAAATATTCCAGATTTTGAAAGAACATTTCTAAGCACCAGTTCTACAGTGAGATTTGTTTAAGAGAGGACATCTATAAAAAGTCACGGTTTTTCTTGTCTCCTGGATGACCTGGGAACCCATGTTTTCTGGAAATTCTGAGTGTATACAGAGGCAGAGAAATGTCACAAACAGGGGTTTAGGTGTTAGAAAAAAATAATGAATTATACTACTTTCGGCACATTATTAGATTCTGTACAAATCATGGTAGCCTGCTTTATTTAAAGAGACCCAAGATTTAGTTAGGGGATTAGTAATTTTTTATCCAAAGGAGTAGACAATGTATAATTTATTCTTTTTCCCACATCTGATTTCTTTTCTAACTGCTCAAGTCTGCTATTGTAGCTCAAGAGGAGCCATGGGTTCCATGTGAAAACATGAGGCTGTGTTCCAAGGAAACTTTATTTAAGGACACTGGCCTTTGCATTTTATATGATTTCCATGTGACATAAACAGTATTATCCCTTCTGTGGTTTTTTTGCCACTTCAAGTGAAAATCATTATTAGCTCTATGGTTATAAGAAGCAGGCAGGCCAGATTTGGTTTGTAAGCTGAAGTCTGCTGACCCTTTGTCCAGGTAAGAACAATCATACTAGTAACAATAACAATAACAATAACCATAATAATGATAAGAATAATTTCCACTTACTGTTTTGTGGTAAACACTATGTACATTTTAGCCCTCCTTTTACAACCGAAGTTGAGAGCAAACACTTAGTGAGGTTAAGACAGTCATTGTGAGAAAGCTAATAAGTAAAAGCGTTGAGAACAATCCCAAGTCATGCTGCTTCTTAAGGTATGAAATTGTAGACAGCTCTTCAACTAATGCAGTTGTGGCCCAGATTTGCAAGGTTGATAAAGTGAATATTGTTCTAGGAATTAAGAGCCCTGAGACTTGGTATCACTCCTGCCAATAATTCCTTCCCCTGTGACTTTGGAAAATTTTTTGAATGTTCTGAGCTTCAGTTTCCTCACCTGTAAGATGAAGCCACTGTGAAAGGATACTGGTTTTCAAAGGAAATGGTGATTTTGTTATTCAGGGACATTTGGTAATATCTAGAGATATTTTTGCCCCATCTTCCTTCTCTTGGAGTAGGGATATGCTACAGACAACTGGGGAGAAGTCAGAGAAGCTACCAAATGTCCCACAGTGCACCAGGTAGCTACCCTCAGGGAAGAAGTATCCCACCCCAAATGTCACTGGTGCTTCAATTGAGAAACCCTATCCTAGTGGACCAGGCTGGCTTCTTACATTTCCAAGAATCTGAAAAGTTACATTCATTGTGCAGGAATAGTCTTAATTCAAATCCAAGTCACTTCTCTCTGAATCATAGGTCCTCCTTTGTAAAACAAAAGGATTGAGCAGTATAATCCTAGAGATTCTTTTCAGCTTTCAAATGCTCCACTCTGTGATTAACAGGGGAACACTGAAAATAAATGTTATGGTATTAAATCCATGAGAGTGTGAATCATTTGGCCTTTTTGTCTCAGTAGTCGCCAGCACTGCCTAGTTCTCTCATCCTCATTGGGCAAAGTTTGCAAACTCAAAGTCCAGGGGCTGAACTCAGCTTGCGGATGTCCTTAGTTAAGCCCACAGAGAACATCATAACTTTGTGAATTGGTGGTCAAGAGTTAAGAGACTGGGTACTCCGAGAACCACACACACGTCCAGATTTTCTCTAAAAATCATGAAACTAGCCTTGTGAGCTTAATTCAACCATGATAACAACTCATGGGTTAAGATGAAGCAAAGCTTCCCTCTTTATCTAAATTCTCCAACTTGCCAGTTTCTACCTCACTGTTCTGAATTTTATTGACTGTTTATTTATTTGCATTTTCTACCTATCTACATACTTGATCCCTAAAGGTAGGTGAGTTTGTTACCTCTGCGCTAGAGCTCTCAGTGTACTCATGGAGCTAATGTGGTCCTGGTCCCACTAGGAAGAGTTTGGCATTCTGTGAGGCATGAACCAGTCCTGCTGTCTCTCTGTCACTCAGGGCACCTGATAATCATGTTTCTTTCTTGCTGCTGCACTGGTAGTGTGATTTTTGAACAAGGAGTTTAACACTGGATTGATGAGAGGACTTGGACCTGCTTCACATAAATGAGATTTGAAAAAACTGGGCCAGTTGATTCTGGAGATAGGAGGACTCAGGGGGCATAGGACGGATCAAACATTGGCAGAGGTCCTGAGAAGGAGGGTCAGACTGGCACTGTGCCCTTCCACACAGGTTTGGCACCTTTTCCCAGATTCAGGTTTCTTGCTTTTCTAATAAAGGGATTTAAACATTTCTCCTTCCTAAGAAATCCTTTCTATAATGCAAAATTAAGCTTGAGGCAAACTATGGAACTGTGTAAAATGAAGCAAGCCAGCCCTGCTTTGGTCTGTTGATTACGGAGTGTCCAGGGGATCCCTGTCTGGATCTTCTTGTCTGTCCTCTAAGGCCCCATGGGAGAGGGCTAGCAGAGCCCCTGGGACCTGATAGCAACCAACTCAGTAATGCCGATCTGGATCTCTAACATCCCCCTTAATGTTGAAGCCTTTATTTCCTGCAGTCAGTGCCTCTCATTCTGAAACACCAAGGAGTACTTCTGAGCTAAACTTGAAGAAGGACTGCAAAATGTAGGCATGAGTGATGTGAGGTCCCAGAGACAATGAGAACTGGGCAACTTGGCTGACACATATTTTGCCTGAAACAAATTAGGATTCTGCTTATAGTAATTGTCTATGAAGAAATGCAAATGACAGCTTGATCTTTGTCTCTTTAGGAACTTTTGAAGACTGACTCTCGCTGATGATGTAGTTTCCTTTTTGAGATGAAATACACTTTCACTTCTGTACTGTTTGCCAGGTGGTGTGAAGGTTATCCTAATGCTGAGTGGGCCCTGCTTGGTTTATGCAGTTATGGTGATCCCTCCTTGGTTCAGGAACCTGAGCTTCAGCTAATCCATGTGTAACGGGATAGTCAAGGAGTGGATGGGCTCCTTACCTTGGAAACAAGAACCTCAAAGGGATGTCTGCTGAGGTGAGAGGACTTTTAGGAAAACCTTCTTTAACTAGGAGACCTCTAAAGGGAAGGACAGCTCACTTCTTCCTCTGGTATTTGCATGTGCCCTGGGTGTATTTGTGTGTAGTACAGGATCATTGCAGCCATGTCACTAGTAACTTGAATACGAAGCTGGCACATGGAAGGTGGCTGAATCCAGAGACCTTCGGGGCAGTGACAGTGGACCTGGAGAAATGAGTCAAATCTGACCATCTGGCTGTGTAGATATGTCAGCCACTAACACTGATTTTCTTACTCATTTCAACAGTTTGACTTGGCTTTTCTGCTTCTATCTCATCTAAACCAGAAAAATTTCACCCTAGTGTTGGGAGGTGTGTGTGGTAAGTTGAAGAGTGTATCAGGTACCTGTATGATCCACTTCTGATTTTCTTGATGTTGCCTGTCTCTTGAGTCTGGAGTTACTGCTTCTGTTCCACTGCCACAGCTGTCTCTGAGCTCTGTTTAACCCACAGAGTGAAACTCTCAGAAACAACAGTGCACCTACAGTCATAAATGTCTCCTAATGTGTCTGGACTCAGAGATGAAGGCCAAGCTGCAGGAGTGAGCTCTGGCTTCAGAAACCACTGCTGGAGAGGCTGGGAGTGCAACTCTGGGGTGTGGGGGGCGAAGCTCTAGAAGGTCGTGCTGAACAGTGACATTCAGGAGACACTGGGGATCTGGCCAGTACAGCTCTTCTGCCTTCCTTCCTCCCAGGGTCTGAGGGAGCACCATCCCCCCACAGCCTGCTCAGAAGCGGCAGCAAAGCCATGAAGAGGCTGACGCTGAAGCACATCCCTCCTGCCCTCTCTTCCTCAGTCTTCATCCACTCGGTTTTGCAGCCGTGTGATTATGGGTCCTAAGGAAAACACGGACATTTAATCCTTGCCTTAGGATGTTTCTAGGAAAAGCAGTTAAACTAGAGAGGAAAGAGCCAAAGCAGGAATAAACTATGGAAAGTTTAAACTGTTGCCTGAGTGAGGTTTTGATATTTGGAAAATCTGATCTTCTATGCAGATCAATAAGTGAAGTGGAATGCACACTTCCCGTCTGACAGTGAGGAACTCAGACACATATGTGGTTAGGCACCAACTCTGCTCTCTCCTACCATTAGATTCAGTATAAGCTATACTTTCCTCATTTGTAAGTAACAAAGATCGCACTCCGCTAATAGAATTACTGTGAAGATGAAAGAAAATAATGCATAGTAAAGCAGTTGTCACAGGGTTTCTCAGTAGTATTGATGTTTGAGGCCAGATGACACAGTGGTTTCAGAGGCAGAGGGGGAGTTGTGTTTACCAATGCCTGTGGCCTGTATTTATAAAATGCATTAAGCTTCACCCGATCGTGATAATTGAAACTGCCTATATACTTCCAAATGTCCTGCAGAGGTATAATTTTCTCTAGTTCAGAAAAATCAATTTAGTCTTAGCTGTCAGCCAGCACCATATGCTGGACTTGTGAGGTCAACAGAATCTTGCTAAGTTACTAAGGTGCCCAGGTTGAGTTAAGACCTGTGATTATCTGGTCTTAGCCTCCCAGAGTGCTAGGATTACAGGTATGAACGACTGAGCCTAGCTAGGATAAGGATATTGAGGGTCTTAGTTTGGAGATAAGCACAGATGCCTTTGGAAAGAGTACAAATAATCTGTGGTAGGAAGGCAGACTTGAACAGATTGTTTAACATCTCAGTGTGCCTACCTTTCT
Source organism: Petromus typicus (assembly GCA_004026965.1). Taxonomy (NCBI): domain Eukaryota; kingdom Metazoa; phylum Chordata; class Mammalia; order Rodentia; family Petromuridae; genus Petromus; species Petromus typicus. Next base: position 6,108 of record PVIR01020805.1, on the reverse strand, counting down.
TTCTTTTTCCCCCAGTGTGACTTTGCTATTCCTCCTACCCAGCAATGGGATTTCTTTTCTATGATCTAGTGACTTGAACCCTGTTATCATCCTAGTGACATACCAATACAATAGGGAAAAGTGAAGTTCTTCATCTCGTAACAGCACCCTTGCAAGGTCTTGCTATTTCTATCTTTCCTCCTTGGTCTGTTGTCCAAAGAGACAATCTAAGGAAAGTCAGTTTAATCTGTAGACAGTGAGGCTACCTGGGAAATGGAGGTATCCAACTAACAGCCAGCACCTGCTACATGCTGCTGCAAATGCAGGCCCTGGCTAACTGAGCAGAGGCAGCCGGGTGCCAGCATACAAAAGACTCTGACCATTTTGGGATTTCAAGGTAAGTAGCAAAAGGTAACCAGATCAAATTTTTGTTACAAGAATTTATGGATTTGTAATAGAATTCATGTTAGAGTATGCCTTGAATCTGTTAAAGACTTTCAAGAAATAATTGTGGCTTTGTGGAATGCTGTGCTGAGGATTCTGAAGTCATGTAGAAAGTTATTTAGAAAGACAACTGTTACTGATTACTAGTGTCTTCCAAGGTGTAGGTGGAGCAGAATGATGACATTTACATCCCATGTAGACACAGCTAAAACAGAGTTACTAGCTTTTTTGTTTTATTTTTTAGTAAATAAAATGTGCTCTGTGTATTTGCTTCTTACTATTCATTTGGGCACAATGAAAAATGGACAAATTACTAACATTTGGCTATGCATTATGCATCTTGAAGGAAAAATTACTTATCTAAAATTTTTTAATCCTTTACATATCAAAAAATGTACTCATCAGTGAAATAAATAAGTCACAGATATGTAAATACCGTATCTTTTCTCTGATTTGAGAAACTAAAAATGTAAATGAGCTCTAGAATGTATGTTAGATATTGTAACAGAAAATATTTAGAGGGAAATGTGAGTAGGGGTGGGTGATGAGGGAAAAGAAAAAATTGTGATGGTAACAAAAAAAGGGAAACAAAGCTCATGTATATAGTGGATAGGGGTTGTAGGATGGGTACAGGAATGGGAAAAATGAGAATCAAGTCATGTCATATACTGGTACAAATTGTTAATGTTGAGTTTGATCATGATATGTATATAAATGTACCTATTTCAAAATAAAAATTTTAAAGTGTATTTTTTCCTCTTACATATACAACTTTACATTTGGCATAAAGCAGATGAACATCAGGTTTATTATTTAAGTTTTTGAGAAAATCTTATAATGAAGAAAAAGTAATTTTAAAAAAAAACTTCACTTAATAGATAAGAGACACTCAGTCATCTGTAGTCCACCAACCAAAGATATGGACACAAGGCACAGGGATTTGTCCCTGTGCATACAGGTTCTGAATCTGGCTCCTCTGCTGCCATAACGTGGAGGTGTCTAGATGATTGCTGAAGTCCCTCCAAATCTAACATGCAGTGATTTGAATGAACTCAGTGTACACTGTGCTATAATCCCTCCACTGGGAAACTGAAAGCCCAGAGAGTGTTAGCTTTAGTGAGTGGTTATTAAGTAGCTTGGTTGTCTAGGTAGTTTGAGGGGCAGTGGGAGATCCTGTTTCTAATTCTGTCTTCCAGAGAGAATGCTGCAAACGAACAGAGCTCTGAGGCCTGTTGACTTATGTGTTCTGGGCAACCTCAGGGTTCTGAAAGGGTCATAATCAGTGGATCCAGGTTTGTGGTGGGGTTCCCGTCTGTTGTGGGTTCTGGTATGTTGGGAGTCCCAGTGTGTTGGGGGTCCTGGTATATTGTGGGTCCCACTGTGTTGTGATTGGAGCAATGTTCTACTGGATGTGGAATTTTTTGGACAGGAGCAGTGTGATTGGTTAAACTATGAGCAAGTCCTCTGGGATGCACATCAGGAGGGCTGGGGGCTCAGAGCAGTCCCTTAGGCAATGGGTAATTTAAAGAGGATTCTGCTTCAGGTGAGGGGGATGGCAGATGGACATAGAGAAACCCATATCCCATCCTCTGCAAAGTAAAAAGCATACAAATTATAGAGCTCATGGTGGCCATGTTTTTTCACATGCCCTAAAACACACATTAAACACATACAGACATCATTTATTTCCCAAAACTACAGGATTCTGCAGTGAAGATAGATCCTACCATAAATTATTTCATAGAAAGGAGGGCAGAGTATACAAGAGCTCTGACAATGGAAATTGTGAGACCCAAGGAAATAATACAGTCTTCCTCGATTTCATTTATTTCATATGTGCAATATTATTACTATTTACCATAAAGGGCTGTTGTAAACAGTAAAACACTTAAGAAAGTGTCTAACATGTAACTAACAAACTGAATGTAAGATGGAATTTACTCATAAAAATCAAACAGCTTTGAAATACACAGCCAAGAGTATGCACCAATGAATGAAGAAGTGTTGAAATATGTAGGGTGTGCTTTGTTAGACTCTTTCATGCACATTTATCATGTGTGACCCACAAAATCCTTGAGGCACAAATATTTCATAAATGAAATTTCAGATGAGCTAAGTAACATAAGCAAGGCCATGATGACATACCAGTTTAACATTTGCCTCATATAAAAGATTACCTTAATGACCACAGCAGATGAATATTTTATGGACATATAGCACTCACACAATTGGAAAATTCTACTTAATTAATATTAGTAGTATCTATTCAGTAAAGATAGCATTATAGAGCTAAAGCTAAACTCCTAAACATGAAGAAGATATTTGGAATACATATACATGACAAAGGACTACTGGCCAGAGTACACACACACACACACACACACACACACAGACACACACACACACTCACGAGTGTCCAGTAAAATTCTGAAAAGATGCTCAGGTTCGTTGGGTATTAAGAATATTTCCCTATCTGGAACTCCAATGAATCCTTCTTTAGGGCTTCTCATTCATTAACGATAAAAAGATAGACCTGTTAGCAGGGCCGAGAATGTGGAGAAGGGACATTATCGCAGCCTGTGGGACAGCATGTGAGTGAGTGAACTGACTTTGGAAAGCAGTTTGCCACCACTCAGATGCCACTCAGCTATTCTGACTCAGCAGTTCTGGACTCTGACCTGTTCCCTGGATGATTTCTGGCCCAATTCTACATGGAAGCAGAGTCAACATGCTCATTACAGCACAAGTGATAAATAAGATACACATGCTTAAATAAGGTATGCTTCTTTTATATAAGAAATGAAGTTATCAATGAAGATAAAAATAAAAAAGGAGAGGAAATAGGAAGATAAAAAATTTCCCAAAGATGAAGGTGATCAAGCCATGGAGGGTAGGAGGGAGAGGGATGGTGGGGTAGGGGATGAAAACAAGAATTAAGATGTGTTGTGTGCATGTACCAGCTCCACATAAGGAATAGAAACACTGGGTACTGCAAACATGTACTAATAAAATAAAAGGTTTGTGTTGTTTAAAAAGATACCAATGACAACAACAAATTCAAATATCCACCTGTGGTAGATAGACAAATTAAAAATAGTCATACAGCAATATATTCTACATCAATGAAAAGGAATAAGCTACAGCTCTACCACCAATATAGGAAATCCTAAAAATATGATAATGTTGATTTAAAAGAACAAGTCACAGAAGAATATATTCTCTGTGATTCATTTAAATAAAGACTCAATCCAGAGGGAATAAAAACACAGAGGTAAAGTAATGAAAACGAAAGTGGTTGCCATGAAGCTTTTTTCAGATGATGTCTCTAGTGAGAAGAAAAAGATGGCATTAGAGAGGACCATAAATGGACCTTTTCAAGTTCATCTGTCCTTTTGTATGTTTTACTTTATTTGAAAAAAAATTAAATACAACAAATACCGCTCCCTGACAGACACTAAAAATTCCATTGTTGATTAACAAAGTACAACTCAGCACACAATTTACAAAAGGCAAGTACACACTCAAACGCTACTTCTTTTTGTGTGTATTTTACAAGTACACATGAATATTTAAGTACACAGTTCAAACTCACTAGCCAGAGAGCCTGTGGAAAGTAGGAGAATAGGAACTAGTTTGGGGTAGAGATGGAGCAGGCAGAAAATTATCCTGCCTGAATTAATTGGTTTCAAATAATGTAGAGTTGTTTATCAATTTCTGCCTTTGTTCTCCAAAGGATCTGAGGAGGCAGAAAATGTAGTAGAAAAGGCACTGTACATCTCAGATCCATATTCTCCATCTCTGAGCCATTTAATTTCCTAGATTCCATGGAGGACAGCAGAAATGCTCTATATTGTAAAGGAATCCAAATAATTTTTACCAGGAACAATTCATTTTCTGGAGGCTGAGCTGGGTCTTAGGAAATGGCAGACCCTGGAATCAGAGAGAAAAGTTGATGATAAAACGTGTGATGGGCATGACTAGGGCATTTCCACGCCTCATTGCCATCTCAGAAGCTCCTCCTGTTTGTCTTCAGCCTGTCAGAACCTGAGGGAAGGAGAGAGCAGGTGCCCTCTTTCCCAGGCTAGTGTTACAGAGTTGATCATGGCAAGTGGCGTTGCTTGCCATGCTAGATAGGATGAAAACATTTGACTGCCTTACTGGAGCCAGAACTGACAGATCACTTCAGGCCTTCCCCTGTATCCCAAGGCCTTCTTAGACCTACTCTGAGGCTTACAAAAGAGCAGAAATGGAGTAGGAGGGTCCAGATTCCAGGGAACCCACCTGACCCAAATGCCTGGTTTGCCAAAAAGGATTGCTGAAGAAGGAGGGATTCCCGGAATAGAAGTGAAGACAGCAGTGTCAAAAGCATGGAGTCCACTTTAATAGGAAAAGGAGACATCTCAGTATCTCCAAGATACAAAGTAACAGATATAAGACTGGTAAAGAAAGAGAGCTTGGTAGACTGACAGATCAACAGAAAGGCAGGCAGAGACATGCAGAAAACTCTATAGCTAGAGAAGAGGATAATATCAAGTATGGCTGCTTTAATCTTCTTGGCAGAGCAGACAGTTCCTAGATACTAAGTTTTGTGACACACAAAAGCACAGAGATACCTAGGTTGCAAACCGTGACTCCCAAAAGTTTGTATTCAACTTTGAAAAAGCTAATTTACACATGCACACCAGGCAGCCTATACGTATCTAATGAGAAGTGATGCTGTTGGACACAACCCCTGCCCTCTGCCCTGTCTTACTTCTAACTTCAACTCAAGTTGGTCTGGACAGTTCAGATCACTTCTCTGTGGAGTCATTGTTGGTCAGTTTCTTGCAGCTGGGCCTTCAACACTGTATGAGCTTCTGAGGTTGATGTCCAGCAGAGTCTGGAATAGTGTCATGCCCACATTCCTGAGCTTGTGTGGACCGTGTTGCTAAAAGCTAGTAGCTACAATTCTTTGCCTTCTATCTTTCCCTAGCATGCTGACCCCACTCACCCCATATGCTGGGAATGCTGTGAGGCCAGGGAATTAAACTTATCACCCACAAACCCAGGGGCAGGCTTCACACCTGAGACAATGATGGACAGAATGGGTGGGAACAGTTCCTGCAGGCCCTAGTTGCCTAGGGACAGCTCTGAGACAGGTTCTAGACTGCTGATTCAGCTGCCGAGGAAGTATGAGCTGAAGTTACCTAAAGGAGTGACTTAGTATCATCAGCATACCCTTGATTATCTCCCTTCCTTTCCCAGACCAAATCCATTCTCTTGTAGAGGAATATCTTAGTCACTTTCCTATCCCTGGGCCACAATACCTGACATCCATGATGTGAAGGAGAAGAGGTTTATTTTGGCTCATAATTTCAGTCCATGGTCCTCTGGCTCCAAGGCAGAAACAGGAAGTTAAAGGGATGTAGCAGAGCAAAAAGTGCTCAACTCATGGCATTCAAGAAAGGAAGAGAGGGGGCCGGGGAGTTAGCTCAGTGGTTCTGGCACCTGTCTTGCAAGCGCAAGGACCCGGGTTTGATTCCCCGGTAACCACATAACAATACTGGGTGTGGAGACTCACCCCAGCAGCAACCAGTACCACATACCACAGTGCCGGGCGTGGTGGCTCACGCCTGTAATCCCAGCACTCGGGAGGCAGAGGCAGGAGGATTGTGATGTGAGTTTGAGGCTGAGCTCAGGGCCAGC
>PVIR01020804.1:0-30106 GCA_004026965.1 Petromus typicus | reverse complement strand
AAAAAAAAGAAGGGTCCATGAATAGCTGGCTGGAGAGGAAGGGACATTTTCTTATTTCACCTTGACACTTGGCAGGGTGTCGGGAGCAGGGCCGGCGGAGGAATGAGAGGTGGTTGCGTCCCTCCTGCAGTAGCTGCCTTGCCCCACGCTACTTACCGCATCTGCTGCTCAGGGTCTTCATCTGAGGCTTTGTAAAGCTCTATCAACCCAAAGGCAAACAGCATCCCTTTCGGTGAGTTGCTGCTTCCCTTACTTCAGCTTCTGAGATCTGGCTCCACAAAGCATCGGTGATGTGGGTGCCTTGATGAACTGGTCTGAACCGGAACCTGACTTTCACGTGGGTCCATTCACTCACCTCCGAAGCCCACCCTTGCATGCTGCCTGGCTTTGGATGCTGTGAGGAGACTGAAGTGTGAGAGGTTTGGACTCAGCTATTTTATCTCTCCCAAGTCCTGAGGACAGGGCAGATCTCTGTCAGCACGTGCCTTGATAGTGCCAGACAAGCTGAATAAGCTGTCCTAAGATGTGCACATAGGAAGGAGGAAGGGCAGGAGAGCCGTACTCTGGTGTCGGCTCTTCAGGTGCTGGGTGGCCCAGTGAGTGTCACACGTGGGACCAAGGGACACGAATGTTCTGCCATCCTTCTGGACTCATTGGTTCAATCTTTTTTTTTTTTTTAAGGTTTTTTGAGACAGGGTCTTGCTTTGTGGTTCAGGCTGGCCCTCAGCTCAGCCTCCAACTCACATCACAATCCTCCTGCCTCTGCCTCCCGAGTGCTGGGATTACAGGCGTGAGCCACCACGCCTGGCACTGTGGTATGTGGTGCTGGTTGCTGCTGGGTGTGAGTCTCCATGCCCAGTATTATTATGTGGTTACCGGGGAATCGAACCCGGGTTCTTGCGCTTGCAAGACAGGCGCCGGAACCACTGAGCTAACTCCCCGGCCCTCATTGGTTCAATCTTATAAGCTTGAGGAAGTGATGTGGTTCTTTGTCATTTGAATAATTCTTTGAGAAAAATAATGAAATAAGCTGCCTCAATTACTACAGAAATAGATTTCAAAATTTGGTTAAAATAAGAAATAAACTCCTATAAAGTAGTTAAATGTCAGCACCTCAAGAATAACGTTTTGTAAATGAGTAGATTCTTTTATAGAACAGCTTTAGGTTTACAGAAAATGTGAGCGGAAAGTGCACAGAATTTCCATGTACTCTTTCTGCCTGCCTTTCCCAGTTCTCCTTATACTGCTGTGGTACATTTGTAATAACTGATGAGTCCCTATCAATATGTTATTAATTGAAGTCCTTACTCTACATTGAAGTTCACTCTTTGTTGCTGTTGCTAGTGTTTGAGACAGAGTTGTTAGAATGTTCATACTGGCTTGGAACTCACCAGGTATCCGAGGCTGGCCTTGAACTCGCAGTGAACCTCCTGACTCAGCCTCGTGAGTGCCGGGATTACAGGTGTGTGTTACAAGGCTTGGCCTAAAGTTCACTCTTCTTGTCTGTTCTGTGGGTTTGGACACAGTATTATGATGTGTATCCAGCACTGCAGTTTTGTGCTAAAGTAGTTACATTGCCCTACAGTCCCTCTATGCCTGTTTATTTCTTTCCTCCTCCAAACCTCTGGTCCCTGCTGGTGTTTTTTTAAGGTCTGTGTAGTTTTGCCTTTTTCCAGAATGACATACAGTTGGACTCATACAATGTAGCCTTTCCTAACTGGCTCCTTTTACTTAGCAATGTACATTTAATATCCCTTCATGTCTTTTGTGGCAGGTAGCTCATTCATCTCTTTTTAATCACTGAATAATATCCCATTTTGTAGATGTACTGCAAGTGGTTTATCTCCTATATGTTGAAAGACATCTTGGACACTTCCACATGAAGAAAACTGCTATAAACATTAATGTGAGCACAGTTTTTAACTCATTTGTGTAAATGCTAAGGAGCATAGCGGTGGATCAAACAGTAAGAACATATTTAGTTTGTAAGAAACTTTATAGATAACTTTTCTTCCAAATACTTGACCTGAGGGAAAACAGAAGAGCAGACGTGGTGTTGCTTTTAGAATCACGAACTCTGGCTCTGGCCCGCCGTTCTCTTCACGCATCCTCAGTTATCATTTTCGCCTGTCCTCTTCGTCCTGCTCCGGGTCTGTCTCCCAGTTACCAACAGCTCAGCCTACACCCTGGGTGCACATACGTCTGGTCTTCTTGACAATAATGATTACTGGCCACATTTTATTGCACTGTCTTTTGGAGGATGAGCTCAGACTACCTCTTTGAGAATTAGGATCCTGGTAGGCAAATTCAGAGGAGAGATGTGGGGACCGCGCCGAGGCAGAGAGTGCCCACGAGGAAAGAGAATCCTAAGCATAAACAGAGCCCCCATGCAGCTGTGTGGGTGTGAGGTATGCCAGGTGATGTGAAGGCCAAGGTGGCAGTGCAAGTGCGTCCACCCCGCTGGGGCTTTGCTGCCCACCGGTTGTGACCATGAGGATGGAAACTCTGTCTCAGTGCAAATAGCTGACTCAGCCGAGCAACATCTGTGACTCCACCTGCTTCAGCTCTGGATTCCTGACTTGGGATTAGTACCTTTTTAGTAGGTAACATGGCATCCTGTTTAAAGATCACATTCTCCTTTTGGGAAATATGCATTAGTTGCACTATTATTTTTTCTCATGTTTGGTTTTATGCAATTAGCAACCAGCCCAAGAGTTTGATGCCTATTTTCTATAAAGTCACTGTTTCATAAAGATGAAACTTTTCACTATTATTAACTGGATGACTAAGCAAATTATACATTTATGTACAAATCTCAAGTGGTCAATTTGGTGGATTTTCTAAAATTGAAAACGACTGTGTAACCAGTTCCCAGGCCCAGAGTCAGAATAGCAGTGACATCTGGGAACTACCAACTCCTCTTTGTTGCCTGCCTGCCCTGCTGTCCCCCCTCCTGACTTCTGGTGCTGTGAGTCAGTCTGGCGGACCAGCTTCTGATGTTGGTGTCATGGCGTCACGTCGGTTGTGTTCTTTGTATCTGTCCTTTGTCCTGCAGCACAATATTTGTGAGTCAGACCCTTGATTACATGTGAAGTAAGTGTGTTTATCTTTATAGTTTTAGTACTCTTTTGAGTAAATATCCTATATTGTGCACTTTAAACAATTCACTCACACTTTGACTGGTGTTTGAAAGACGAAGTATAGAAAAGTCTGACCGAGTTTGTGTGATTTTACTTGTTCATCATTTCCATCAATTTACTCCATGGAAATTATGCCCAAGGATTTTTTTTTGGGATAAACTCAAAGACTTTTGGATAGAACTGAAGTTACTGGATACAGTGATTTCACAACAGAAGTCCTTTGGAAAGGCTTTTCAAGCAAGTAATCATCTGGAGAAATCCCAGTTTGTTGTGAATACAGCCTTCTCGGCTGTTCTCATCGCTTCTTATGGTATTCATTAAAACAACTGCAAGCTCTGGGATCCAGCAGCCAACTCCCCGTCCCTGAGGGAGTCATTGAGACTTCGTGATCTGCGGTTCATTCAGGACAGAACCAGCGGTGGAGACTTCCTGTCAGTACGAGGTGTCACGATCAGACTTCAGCAAGGGGATTAGTCAGTTTCCTGTCACTGTCGTGAAATGCCTGACCTAGACTCCATACAGAGTGAAGAGAAGTTACTTTGGCTCATTGTCCTGGAAGTTCAATTCCAGTGTTGTTGGTGGGTTCCAAGATCCCCTGTGTGGATACCCCCTGAGTCCTGGGGCCTCCCATCAGGGCCACCACTTGAGGGTCTGTGGCTTCTCAGCTCTGTTGCCCTGTGGACAGTTAATGTATCTCCAAGCCATACACAGTGAGCATATTCTGTTACTTTTGTCTCAAGGCAGATATTACGGGGTTTTGAAGACATGTACATTGGTGCTATATATTTAAGTCATGGTAGATTAATAAGCTGTTCAAATTTAATGTTGTGGGCTGGGGATTTAGCTCAGTGGTTCTGGCGCCTGTCTTGCAAGGGCACGGACCTGGGTTCAATCCGACCCCCCCCCAACCACATACAATACTGGGCGTGGAGACTCACGCCCAGCAGCAATCAGCACCACATACCACAGTGCCGGACGTGGTGGCTCACGCCTGTCATCCCAGCACTTGGGAGGCAGAGGCAGGAAGATTGCTTTGATGTGAGTTTGAGGCTGAGCTCAGGGCCAGCCTGAACTACAAAAGTGAGACCCTGTCTCAAAAAAAAAAAAAAAATCCCCAAACTAACAAACCAACCAAAACAAGTTAGTGCTATGTTTTCAGATATGAAGCAATGAATATTTTTAGAACATCAGTAAGATTTAAAAAATCAGGTGTAGGAAAGAAAAATGACACATGAGCTCCGGACTTCCACCTTTGAGGATCAGTACATACTTTATTCAGGAGAATGATAACCCAAAGTTTGTACAGCACTAGCATAAATGTTTTACTCAAGTTTGTTAAGTTGGCTAAGTGTATTTGGTTGGAGAAGGGTAGGACTAAAGGCGAGAGACCCTTTTCTGTAAGTAGACTAGATAGGGAGACAGGACCATTGAGCTAGACTTTGAAACTATGAGAAATGAGATAAATGAACTTCTTAATCATATCATTCACTGTGAACAGTATCGGTTTTCATCTCAGAGATCAGTTCTGGTTTCCATTTTACCTGATTTGCTTTTGTTACCAGCTCAGAGTCCTGGTGATTGAGCTTCAGTTTGCTCCATTTCCCTTTTCCCTGGATTCATTCCCCTGTGGTGGTGATCTTTGTGTATGGGTTTTTGAATGTTTTTTCTCATTTCTATTCCTTTGTCATTGCTTATATTGGTTAAATTTCTTGCCTGCTGTCTAGGCAATGTTTGTTGCAAGTCTCTTTCTTCCTAGTATTCAGAACTTTTAGGAGATGGCTAATTCTTGATTGTCCTCCTTTCATCTGTAATGGCCCTTAAGTAATCTCAGTTCCCTCGTGGTGATCAGCAGGGTTCCGTCACTCTTCCAGTGAGTGTTTTTTGGATGTGGTGGACTAGGCAGAGGAACTCGATGAGGGCCTCTGTCCAGGTCCCAGGACCATGCTGCACTTATTCACAGTCCACCGAGAAGTAGGTGGTGTCTCTGGAGGCTCTACCCCACGTAACAGTCATGACCAGTTTGGCCCACAAGGAAATAGAGATTCCAAGGCCCTGGTCCCAGAAAAGCTGTGGGCCCCAGTGCTGGTTGATGGTGCCTTGGACTTTCTTGCCAGGACCCTCTGTGTGACCCCACTTTGCCCTACTCACTAGGTCTGGTTCAGCAGACTTCTGGCTAATCCAGATGGCAGGAAAGTTGCAGGCCTGAGTGACATTCAGTGGTGCTGGTGACCCTTGCCACTGGGACCTGCCACGCGACCCTCTGTGCCCTATGTGCCCAGGCAGTTTCCACAGGCTTCTGGTGCAGTCCAGGTGTCAGGAGGATGCAGGGATGCCAGGTGTCGAGGGGGCACAGGGCTGGGCATCGGCGAATGGCACCGGTGAACCTTCCTGCCAGCGTCTGCTGTGCAACCCCCTGTTTTGTTTTTTTGAGACAGGGTCTCACTATGTAGCCCAGGCTAGCCTTGAACTCACTGTGATCTTTGTGCCCAAGCCTAAGCCAGTGACTGCTGGGATGACCGGCATACAGCACCAAGTCTGGCTTTCTACATGGCCCTTGGAACAGGAATTAAGAGATTAGTTAAGAAGAAGAAACAATAAGAACTAAACAGTTAGATTTATAAATGATTCATACACAAATCATTAGAACTATGAAGACAAATAATGTTTAAGTGACTGCAGACTAGGGAATGATCCACCCAATGCCCAGGGAAAGCTCTTGATAGTAAGAGGAGAGCTAATGTTTGAGTTCTCTGAATATGGGAATGACTGAAGGTATAGTTTTCTAGAATAAATTTTATTGGGTATATTTAAGGTTTACAGCATGGTGCTGTGTAGGTCTCCTTGCACCAGAAATGTGTGTGCTCAAGGTTCATAATAGGAACCATTGTGAGCAGGATTCATTTACACTTGAAAACGCCATTTGTGGAGGACCTGCTATGTGCTGAGTACTGAGATTCAAAGATGGGAGAGGTGGACTCCCTTGGACCAGAGGCTGACAGTTAAATCGAGTAAAGACCAGAAACTTAAAAGAAATCTTTTAGATAACTAATGTGAAGGCATAATAGCTCATTTTATGCATGTGTGTGTGTGTGTGTGTGTGTGTGTGTGTGTGTATGTGTGTGTGTGTAGTTGTGTAGTGATGGAAGAAAGCCTGGCAGTTTACAAAATCATTATTTTCTAATTTAATTTCACACAAGAAGCAAGTAGTGTGAATGTCTGCGATAGTGGGTGGGAAAGGGCAGGAGTGTCGGGAGTGTGGCATCGAGTGGCGCCTACTGGTGGGCAAAGCCGGTGTGCGCCGGGGTCTGGCCCATCGGTGAAAAGCAGTGGGTCCAGTTCTTTGGGAACCAGTTCTTTAGGAACTGCTGTGTGGCTGGCCCGAGACTTAGGGCTTCTTCTCCACATTTTCTGGCCATGAAGTAGTGGGGTTGGGCCATCAAGCAGTGTGCGTTCTTTGCTCTGCATGAATGGTATGTACTTTGAATCTCAAAATAGAACTCCAGTTTATTTTCTCAGGAGTCTCGGTGAAAAACGCTATATTTCTTAAATATGGTCAGCAAGGACGCGGGGGAGGAGTGATTGCAGGGGAACTTGTGCTTGTCTGCAGGCCCTGTCGTAAATAAGTTCCCATTCCTGGCCCAAAGGGACAATCTCACCTTAAAGCTGGTCACCCCTCAGGTCACTTTATTTCCTAGTGCTTATTTTAGTAGTGTAAAAACAGCAAGTGAGTGTGCCAGAAAACCAAGATGATCTAGAAGGGAAGACTGTGAAATAAATACTGGAGGCCCAGTCCTCGGCACCCCAGAGGCAGACGCTGGGGACCGTTCCGTGGGTCTTTCACGTGACGCGTGCTTGTGTTTCCACAATGAGTATGGTTTTCTTCCACCCCTGGCAGGAAGAAAGGTGGCTGAGGTCTCCTGCTGTGCAGGCAGAGATGACCTGTAACCCATCTTCTGAGCAGGCTCTGTGGCTTGAGTCTGGGTGGCTTCACTAAGCCCCCCGGGGTTTTGCTGTGGCTGATGTCCCTGCTGATGCACTTCTTAGGAACTGGAGTTAAGAACTGTCCTCTTCTTGCAAAACACGGGTATTCTTCATGTCTGCTCCAATTGTGCATTGTGTTATACCCTGAGTGACCTGAGGTGGGCTCTTTCACAGAATTCGCCCCCTCCCGTGTCTGGGCTGAGAGTGCTGGCATCATCTCGCAGAACAGGCTCTCGGCCCACAGCTTCGAACACCTTGGTGGTTTGGGTTGTATTTTGACAGTTGCTAGGTAGCTGGAGTCAGAGTCCAGCTGTGAATCTAAAATATTTTTTTCCCTACCCAAACCTCTAAAGAGAGCTAAGTTAAATAAAACTATAATCAGATTTTTTAGTGTTGAAGTTATCCCAACTATTTAGAACCCATATCATAAAACAGAATGGATGGATTTTGATTAATGCATAAGTGTACAAAGTTGAACAGTCAGTTCTAAGTTAGGTGAGACCAAATTGGCTCCTGGGACAAGGTGGGCGGAGCCTGGGTTTGGGACAGGGAGACTCGAGGGCAGGGGTAGTTGGTGCCCGTTCCCCACTGCGTCCTGACATGGGGCATCAGGGGGAATGACTGGGATGTCTGAAGGAAAGCGTTGGGTAGACATCCAGCTCATCTGGTGAAAGGGACACTGGGATTTAGGAAGAGGTTTTTATACAAGGAAGATCAAGGCAATTCATCTACTCGGTTCCTATCCTGAGAGCTTTGGTTGTTGACTTCTGAAATGTAAATCACTCGTCCCGGAGACAGTGTGTTTGATGTGGACAAGGATGTGTCAGGGGCTCCTAATGGGCAGCTGTGAGAGACCATTGTGACCCAACAAGAGAGGGTGGGAGAACACACTGAATGCTTGTGGACAAGTTACCCAGGTGGGTGCTGCAGAGGCCAGATTGCGAAGGCAAGCTAGACCGGGGGAGGGGGGCTTTGGAGATACATGAGGTCGAGGGGCGATCAGATCAGCCTGGGGGCTCTGTGTTGCTTCCCGGAGATTGGTTGGATGTTAGTGACTGCAGTAGAGTTTTACTGGCAGAGACACTTGGGAATGAGGAGAGAATGATAAAGCAAGGAGGTAAGGACACAGAGAACTCTGGGAGATGTGGGAGGAGCCTCTCCCTAACTGCAGCCTGCTGTGTGCTTGCGGATGAGCAGCCTGGGGTCCTGACACCCCTCCCATGGGCGATCCGTGCCCTGTCCAGGCGCAGTGAGTTGAGGCCAGGCCCTGGTGCTGTGAGTATCAGAAGCCTGTGAGGCTGTGTTCCAGGCTGTGGCCCAGCGGGTGTGACACTGCTCCCACCTGCCTGGCCCTCAGGCCGTTGTGGCGGTGGAGCAGGTTGGCGGCACTCTGGGTGCGCTGTCTGTCCTGAGTGTCATTGACAAGGCACGTCAGAAGAGCACTGAAGAGAACATTGGCATTTGGGCATCTTAATCTGTGCCTTGACTTTTAAAGACACATTTACCAACCGATATAATCAGACTAATTTTGACATGCCCAGTTGACATGCAACAGTAGAAATGAAAAAATGTCAGTATTGCCTTTTGCTGATTACAAAAGAAAATCAAACTCAAAGCAAGACATCTGGAGAAATATGAAAGCATGAGTGGTCTTTTCAGATTTGCCTTGGAGTATTCTTTTCTTGAAATATTCAGTGGTGCGGTGGGTGAGGCCTGAGGGGAAGAAACTCAGTGTGGTCAGGAGGACAGGGCACCCCAGCACTCGGGAGCCGCCCGTCCTCAGCCCAGGGGCAGCTGCTGCTGTGAGGTGCTCTGGGGGGATCACGGGTGCAGGGGCTTCGGCTACGCTGCTGAAGAAGCCAGAAGCACCTAAGGGCACATTGCAGTGTGCACATAAGAGGCGAAGCATGGACACAGGCACACCTGCACGCAGCATCCGTGTGAACTCCCACGTGTGTGTGTGTGTGTGTGTGTGTGTGTGAGTAAAGCCACTGTCAGGTGATCTGGCAGTCCCTTCACAAGAGTGTGACAAGATGGAGCTGGTCTCCTCCTTCACGGGAGTGTGACAAGATGGAGCCGGTCTCCTCTGGGGTCCCCTCGGCTCTGACCCTTTGGCCATGGCACTGATCTCACGACTCTTTGTCTCACCCCGTTTCCCTTTGCCTCGAGGTGGTTATGTGACTTCCAGTTCAGATGGCATCTTTCCAAAGAGACAAATGGAATCCTGGGAAGGGGAGGTGGTGGCACATGCCTGGAATCCCGGCACTTGGGGAGACCGAGGCAAGAAGACCACGGGTTCAAGCCCTGCCTGGGCTTCTTTGTGACTTAGCCTGACCCCGTCTCAATGTAAAGAATTAAAAATTCTTTACTGGGAATGCAGCTGAGTGTGAGGCTTCAGGTTAAGGGGACGGTGGGGAGGGGAGGGGAGGGAGACAAGAGGGAGGATGCAGCAGCTTTGAGAAGGTGCAGCTCTTTCTCGGGAATCTCAAATAGGCAGTTGCCAGACGCATCTTAGAAGTGGGTCTGTGCGGATGAGAATGCGTACCGCAGGAGATCTGGGCAGCGCTTTCCCTTTCCAAGTGAGGAAACTGAGGAAGGTGAAGTGCTCAGCGATGAGGTGGGTTCACAGAGAACCCAGGGTATTATATTCGCGCCAGGAGGGCGACTTAAGGCCTTCCCCATTTCCCATCCGACCGGGGAGAGGCCAGGCTGGGCTGTTCCCTCAGCACTGTGACCACACTTCCTTTTCTGAGCAGCGGTCCACTTGGACACTAGACTTGGGGAATTTTTCCTTTGTGGTGTGGGGGATGAACCTGGCGTGCTGCCACGCTAGCACTGTGTCCGTGCTTCGCCTCTTGTGTGCACACTGAGCTCCGCCGCTGAGATCACGTTAACATGAAGACATTTCTGGTTCAGTAGATGTAGCGAGAAGGTGTCCTGGGCTCCACCTGCCTGACTGAAGCAGTGGCTTCAGGGAAACTTGGCTGCTGTCAACCCCACTCCGGGAATTTTGTGGCCGTGGAGGAGACAGAAGGATCACATGTAGCTGCATCAATGAACATCACCGACAGGGTTTTTATTCTGTTTGCTCTACAGAATACCTATTTGTGTTTTCAAAGGAAATCTGTGTGTTCTTCCCTTGGGAACCATTTCCCTTGCAAAATCAGGTGTACAGGCTTTAAATTCTCAGCACCCCTTTGAGCTGCTAGTCAGGGAGCACTGTGTGAGCAAATGAAGTCTTCCTGTTGCTGCTCCGTTTTGTCAGTTAATTCACATAGTCCCAGCAACTTGCCACGAGAGAAGGAAGGACGGGGTTTGTGTGTTTTGAGACGGTCTCTCTGTAGTTCAGGCTGGCCCTGAGCTCAGCCTCCAACTCACATCACAATCCTCCTGCCTCTGCCTCCCGAGTGCTGGGATGACAGGCGTGACCCACCACGCCCGGCACTGTGGGATGTGGTACTGGTTGCTGCTGGGTGTGGGTCTCCACACCCAGTATTGTTATGTGGTTACCGGGGAACGAACCCGGGCCCTTGCGCTTGTAAGACGGGCGCCGGAACCACTGAGCTAACTCCCCGGCCCCAAGGATGGATATTTTCCCCACTGGGCATCTGGGTGTGCATAGGCATTTTTATTTGTTTTGGAAGATCAAACCCAGGACCTTGTGCTTGCTGGGCAAGTGGGAATACGCTTTTTGTTGCATGAAGATAGGATCTCTGGAAACTTGGGACTGAGAATTCTGCAGAGGGAAATATGGAGAAAAAATAAAACAAAAATTCAGCAAGATGTTTTGGAGATGAACTGGCTTGACTGTTGAGCTATCGCCGCCCCAGAGCTTGGGGATTTTTCTGCTGTGCCATGGTAGACGTGCTGACCAGCCAGCCAGGAGGAAAGTGTGTGTCCAGCGAGAGCTGGGAGCAGTTGGACCTGGAGAAGCGCGGGTGGCACCTCATGTCTGCAGGAAGGTGCAGCCCCTGGGTCTGCGTGGCCAAGTTACTGCCCCGGGGGACGGTTCCTACCAGCCAAGAGATGACAAGGCCTCGTCCAGGGATACCTGGAGTCCAAGAACGTGACAGGAGAGACAGAGGCAAGAACTGGGGCCTGGGTGCGGCGTGGAGGTGCTGGGGAGAAGACGGCAGCCTCGCCCTGGGACAGAACCAGCAGAGGAGACAGAGCAGGTGGCTTTGCTCAGGTGCAGGGGCCTCTTCACCTGCACAGGGTGAGGGGGGAAGGCACCTGCCCTTTCCCAGCCTCATGGTCACACATTAACACGGGGTCTGTTGGAGCCAGGGCCTGTCAGAGCAGCAGCTCTGGCCTGACCAGAAGAGAGGGACCTGGAGCAGTTTCCGGGTGACAGGCGTCTCTCCCGAGCATGCCGTGTGGTGCGAGCTGCAGCAGGAGCAGGGAGCAGGGAGCAGGGAGCAGGGAGCAGGGAGCAGTCACAGCAGGCTCTGGCTGTGCTTGGACAGAGTAGGCTGTGTCACTCGGAGAGAGGACGGATGTAGGGGCTTGTGAACAAGGGCTGGACGTCACCCCAGGGCAGTGCTCGACTTGTGTGGACTACTGTGCGGCCAGTGGAGATGGCAGCTCTGGTCCTGACAGCTCCGCCTATCCTGATGCAGGGCCGGGGACCAGGTGCACTCTCTGCTTTGTGGGATTTCACCTTGTAACATTTACTTATTTCTCTGAAATGGTGAGGCAGCAGTGAGAGCAGGAAGTCCTCACTGTGCTCATTGGCATTCATCTCTGTGGATTCAGGGACAGGATAGTCTGGAGCTGTTCTTTAAAGTCGCTTTTCTTCAGGGTCCATAGATCACACGACCTTTCCCACTTAATTCTGTGATCCAGACGCATCCAGGGCTGCTGCCAGATGCTGCCAGGTGCCAGGCGCTGGCGATGGAGGGCACTGGGTGGGGGATGCTGGGGGCCTTGGCCCAGCGTTTCTTCCAAGTGCTCTTGTTCCGAGAGTGACACCAGGTGCTCCTCTAGATCGGCCACTGGGGAGGGTGTGTGTGTGTGTGTGTGTGTGTGTGTGTGTGTGTGTGTGTGTACTTTTCCGTAGTGTACTTGACCTAAATGGGGAGCTTTAATTATCACTGAGTGCACGGCTTGGTGGTGGTATTTACCGCCACATGGTTCTGCTGCTGTCACCACCACTGCCATCCAAATGTTCCCGTCCTCCCCAAGCACAGCTGGGTACCCACCAAACACGCACCTCCTTCTCTGCCCCTCAGCCCCAGGCCATCCATGTGCAGCCTTCGCTCCGTTTTGAGGCTGCGCCGCCATGGTGTGTGGCACGTCTGGTTCATCTGCCCTCTGCAGAGGGACACTCAGCGCTTCCGCCCTGGGGCTCTTGTGAAGAGTGAGGCCCTGGGAACCATGGCCAGGGGCTTCTGGAGTCCTTGCTTTCAGGTTTCTTTGGTGTAGCTTGGAAGTGGAATCACTGGGTCATGGAGTCATTTTATTTTTTGTGGAACTGTCCTCCCATTTTCTGTGACACATTTCCCTCTCCGATCTCGCGCCCTCACTTGTGAAGCAGGAGAACCCCCTCGTGTGAAGGGGATCTTGGGTTGGAGGCTGTGCAGTGATGCTGCAGGAACTTCCTGTGTGGGGGAGGTGAGGCCTCACCGCTGCAGCCCTGCCACACTTGGTTGCTCCTCACCCCTGTGTGTGCTCGGCTGCCCTTCTGTTGTGACTCCTGTGTCACCTAGAGGTGGTTCCTGCTCCGCCTAGAGGTGGTCCCTGCTCCGCCCAGCGAGTTCCTGGCCCGTCATGCCATTATGGCTGACTGGCCCAGCACTGTGTCCTGTGGTGTCGCCTTGTCGCTCCCCATTCCTGGTGCAGAGCCGATCAGCCTCATGAGCACACCCAGTGTGTGCTCGGGCTTCAGATCCGGTGGCAGCACCAACTTGGCTGGCATCTGCAGGGAGTGGGCTTGGATCTCGTTCTCGGGATGTGCTGCAAAGCGGCCTCTGAGGCACGACCAGATAGAAGCTCTGGGGAGCTTGGGGGACCTGGGCCCGAATTCTCAGCTCATCCTTGGGTGGTTCTTACTCGCTGTCTGGACGTGGGGTCAGAGCCCCGGGAGCCAGGCTGGGTCTGCGTTCTTAGCCTGAGCACAGTTCCTGGCAGGAAGTGGGTGTAGCAAGAGCAGTCACTGGAGAAGACAGAAAAGACGCCATGGCAGGGAGGAGCGTGACTCTGTCTTTGTGCAGTCCAGACCTAGACGGGCTCCTCTCTGCCCCTTAACTCTAGATTCCTGCCATTTTTATCTAAAGTTACATCAGACTGTTGACTAGCTGAAGTTCTCATGCTTGTTAAATTCCCAAGGAATACTCTTTTTGATGAGCTTCTATTAAACATTACTCTCCTGAAAAGGTAAATGGTGCAAGAATCTAAAATAAAATTTTCTACATTTCATAATTTATGCTAACATTTATAAAAATGTAAGTAGACTGTCATGAGTCTGTGTGTACAAGGAAGCACTCGTATGTTTGTGTATTAGGACTTGTCTACTCTAGTTTGTCTTGAACTATAGAAAGGCTGAGTCTGTGCTTGAGCATTAGTGTGAAGGAAAAAACGGGGCTTGATGAATTATCTAAGGGAATGGGGTTCAGGATCCATGACGTCTTTAAGGGGCCTGGGCGAATGCTTGTCTCGATTTTGGATACAAAAGCTCCATGCTCCCTCACCTCTCCTTCTGCATTTTGATTTAGAGCTTAAGCTACATGACTTGTGTTTAAGTTAAAGACAAGGTTTTTACAGCAGATCCTGTGGTCGCTGTGAATGGTCTTGGGTAATCGCATTGGTCAGTCACCAGGAAAAATAGCCCTGTGTCAGTGGAGATGCTTTGTCAGTTAATATTCTGGGAACAAGTAACTTAATAAAGCTCATAAATATTCAGGTCAGTAAACTGATTTCCTCATTTAGCTGACGGAAAATGGCGAAGGAATTTTGATAGACTGAGCCTGGGCTGAGGGAAGGAAGCCTTCCCACTGTTTGTGATGGAGCCCTGGCTGGCTGGTCCCTCTCCTCTGAGATGCTTTCGTGTCTTCCCCTCTGTCTAAATCCCTCTCTTCATTTGAGCCGTGCTCTTTTCTAGCACTTGGCTATGTTTTCAAAGCTGAAGCCGTTAATCCCCTCCCAAAGTCCCGGAGGAGAGCCCCAGAGTCCTGCTGCTCTCGCCTCCCGTGTAGGTGCTGGTCTTGCTCTCAGAGCCCCAGTCTGGCGCTGTGACAGCTTAACCCGCAAGTGGCTGCGCTGTGCTTGTGGCTGTTCTAAACCCTCAGAAGCACATGCTTTCCGTGGTGTCTTGGTCCTGGCTCTGGCGTCTGTGCTTCTCTAATCTTCCGGGGAGCAACCTCGTTGGCTGGTTTTAATTCATCCATAGCTGCATTTTTCCAGTGCTGAGAACCAGTTTACGCAGACCTGCCCGGTCTCTTTGTGGCCTCACTAGGCGGCTCACTAGACACCTTCATTGCTCTGTCACCTCCCTACCAGGGAGGCCTTGGTGCCTGTGGCCCTCCATTGTCCCAACCTGCTGAGCCCCGTGTGGACGACCAGACCGCCCTGTGCCGCTGACCCGCTGGACACTGTCCCGCTCAGGCTCTGCCCTGTTGCCGGTACCCCGAGGAGCCCTTTGCACACGGTGGGCTGTCACCCTGGGTGGCTCTGCCTTGTCGCCAGTACCCCTGGGAGCCCTTTGCACACGGTGGGCTGTCACCCTGGGTGGCTCTGCCCTGTCGCCGGTACCCCTGGGAGCCCTTTGCACACGGTGGGCTGTCACCCTGGGTGGCTCTGCCTTGTCGCCGGTACCCCTGGGAGCCCTTTGCACACGGTGGGCTGTCACCTTGGGTGGTTCTCAGGAGTAGCCTTGGCTTCAGCAGCACTGCTTCTTTTTAAAATTTGTTAAAATTAAAATTAAAATTTTTAAGTTTTTTGACACAGGTCTTGCTTTGTAGTTCAGGCTAGTCCTGAGCTCACTTTGTAGCCGGGCAAGCCTCGAACTTACAGCAGTCCTCCTGCCTTAGGCTCCCGAGTGCTGGGAGTATAGCTGTGAGCCACCACGCCTGGCACTGTGAGGCGAACGTGATAACCACCACACTACAGAAACCCGTACTCCCGGCATTGTGATGTGTGGTTATTGGGATCGAACTCAGGCCCATGGGCTTACTGGGCAGACGCCGGAACCGCCGAGCTAAATCCGTGGCCCATTGCTGCCTCTTTTTGACCTAAAACAGAGTCCAGCTGTCTCCAGGGCCAGGCTTCTGAGCCATTTCTCCCATTGCTTAACTTTTAACTTGTCAGGTGATTCTGAATTTAGGCAATTTTTATTTATTGCATTGTGCTTTTTATCGTGTTTGATCCTAGGGACACAGACACACAGCATTTTGTTCACTGATCCGTGGAGCCCGTGGACTGCAGAGAGCTCCACAGCCGTGGGCTGTCGGCCTCGTTAACGCCGCTGAGCTCCCTCAGCGTCACACGGGCTCTGCTGTCACATGAGCTGACTCGCTGTTACTACAGTGATAGACTGATAACTATTGCTTAAAAACCAACCTGTCAGAAGCTACATGTGCATGAAGAAAACTAGAAAAGAAAGGCATGTATTTTAAACAGAATGTTATTGCCAAGTCATTTTTTATTGATTGTATTATGCACTTACAAATTGCATAAAAATACTTTATTCTGGAAAAGGAGAATCATTTGGCATTTTATTAAAATTCAAATCTGGACTATTTTACTTAGAAGTTGAAGAAATACAGCTACTCATGGGTTTGTATAATGGATGAGATATGAAAACTACTCTGAAAGATATTTCATTGTTTTGCTGCGAAGTTCCTATAACAAATGTGTAGAAAAGATGAAATGAGCCATTATTTTGCCATTAGTCACAACATTTATGAGTTTGCTACTTTTACCCAGATTTTTCTTCATTATCTTAATTCTGTTGTTTTTAAGTTGGTTTTTGAAAAACATTTTGATGTGGTTCTTTAAAGTTTCTTCAGAGTGGTCTGACTCGGAGGAGACTGTGCATTTAAATTCCCACACTTTAAATAGACGTATTGAGAACTGAGCTCGTTAGACAAAAACCTCACTTTGCTGAAGGTGGTGCAGCAAGCCGGCAGGTTCCTGGACTGTGTGGGTGAAGCTGCCACCGGTGCCCCAGGCCACGGCTCAGCGGGGCCAGACCCCGCTCTGTGTTTGCCGTGGTGTCCAGCTGCCCGGCCGAGTCCCCGGCGATTTCCTGCAGCCTCAGTTTCTCCCCAGGTGAAGGATCCCCTGGAATTTGTTCTGAAAGGAATGGGACTCCAAGCGGACTCCTGCAGGACGGGGCCTGCTGACCGGGCTCCTGACCTGACTGAGCTGCAGTGCAGTGGTGACAGCGATGAGGCTAGTTTGTGCGGAGAAAAGCTCGGAGTTGCTGGCAAATGCACAGCTTGTGGAGGAGCTCGAGGAGGGGTGATCTGGTGTGTGTGCTGCAGTAATGATTGGCCAGTTTTTTAGTGGAGGTCATTGCAAGGAGGGGGTGGCTGAACACAGGGATCATCAGAAACTGAGTCTGGCTTCGCTGTGGGCTTTTCCACGTAAGCATCCGTGGATACACACTTGAAGGAACTTGAGAGAAGGCGATAGGGCAGGAAGAGGCTGGAAGTGCCAAGGAAGGAGAAAACAGTACAGGGAAGGCTAGGAAGTATGACTGCGAGCGCTTTGACACGGTGCGACCCTGCCCTGAGGAAGCTGGCATGTGGGGAGAGGCCCTGAAACAGGAAGTGAGAAGGACCTGGCTGAGCCGTTGTCTTGTCCCTCTCCTGCTTCCTGATGAGACAGCTCAGAGGCCGTCCCGACTGAGTGAGCTTCCACTTCTGGGGTGCTCATGGGGCAATTGCCGGAGAGGTGGGTTTTCAGTGGGTGCAGGACTTGGTGTAGAGAAGAGTACAAGGTCAAAGTGAAGATGTTCCCTCTTGGTGCAGAAATAGTACTTAAGAGGTCACATGTTCTGGAAGAGGGAACCGAGTTTAAACTGATTCTTTTTAATTTTTTAGTACATAAAAATTTAATCTAGCAGTACATAAATATTACATTCATCATGGGGGTGGTGGTGCGTGTACAAAACTCATCATAATTCTTTTTATACCTTCTCTTCTCTTGGTCCCCTTCCCTTTTGCAAATCCTGACTCTGCCTCCCTGTTCCTGTGACTTAAGACAAGTGACAGTCACTCAGAACTCTGGTTCCTCTGGCACCGCGGGGCAGCGGTGCTCTCTGAGTCCTGGCGAGCGTGGTCCCCGCCTGTCCCGGAAGCCCGGCTCGAGTTCGTCAACATCTTCTGTCTCACTGTGTGGTGGAGTGTGTGTATCGTATGTGTGTCCAGAATGGCCGTGGATATTTTGAGCCTTAGCACTGTGTGTGTACTTTTTTGTTGGTATGATTCTGTACTACTTTCTTATTTTTGGATTATAGGTATTATTTTTCCTTAAGAGAGCTCCATGAATCATGTTTCATGCCTCACAACCTCTAGATTTACTGTTGTTTCACATTTAAGGTTCTTACAAAGCGAGGCACTGTATTCATTATTTATTACCAGATAACACATCCCCAGAGTTGGAGGTTTTACAGCAACAACAAAGAGAACCACAACCATGAAGATGATGATGAGGATGGTGACAATAGCGACAGCTATTGTATTTGCTTAGGACTCGACATGGCCTGGTGGCTCCACTGTGCTTCTGGGGCTCGCAAGCCCTGGTCATCCAGGTCCAGGACAGCCCTAGTCACTCTCTGGCCCTGGCTAGTGGGGCTGGGTTCCTATGTTTTGGCGCCCAGGTGCCTCTGCAGTGATCCAGGCAGAGGTGTTCCGACAGGGACGGAGAACCACGAGCGCTGCCCTCTGCTGTCAGAGCAGGTCTCGAGGTCAGCCGGGCCTGAAGGGTGGAGAGCTGTGATGGAGAGGGCCCGTTTACAGTCCGCTCTAAACTCTGTGCCGGAAATAGACGACCTGAAAGAGGCTGGCATCTTTCTCTTCCCACGTTGGGCCCCGTTTCTGCTGAGGTTAAACAGACAAGCACGGAAATGAGGCTTCCGTGGAAGAAGAGAGAAACTGCATAAGTAAGCAGACGTGTCTGATACTCTGTAAGTTCTTATTCTTTCATTCAAATTAGATTCAACTTGTAGCCCAGTGATGCCTTTAAAAAAGGTACTTGGCATTTTATTCTGTTTTAATTAAGAAGTTTTATCAGAGCTATTACAACGTCTTACCTTTATATAATCACATCCTAAACAGTCTGCTGAAGAATGCTTAGTAACATACTAGTAACTTACTAAATATTCGGCCATGTGCATTTATTTGTCAGTGGTACTTTTAAAAGCCATGCATCCACGTGAAGACCCAGCAGTGACAGCAACAGGTACGGCTTCCCGTGCAGGCCGTGCACCCCCTGACCCCCTCCCGGGCGCTCATGCTGGGTCCCCGAGTGCTCTCAGCACCCGCTGCAGCCTCCTCTGGGCCACGGAAGTCATGTCATTCAGAGTTACCTGGGCCTGACCCCAGGGTGAGCACGAATCCTGCGGATGACTTGCACCTCCATGGACAGCAGTGAATCTGCATGGCCATTTGATAGGGGCAGCGGCCGAGCAGGCCTGGGCAGGAAGCTGAAGCCCCGCCCGCTGCGGCTCCAGGCTACTGCGGGGAGACAGAGCAGGAGACCAAGGAGGCTGCACAGAAAGCTGGGGCGGGTCTCGTGCCTGCTCTCGGCACTGTAGCAATTGCCCTGGATTTGAGGCCCCTTTTCCAGTCAATTGGGAAGAAAACCAGACTCACTTTAAAAAGGAGAAGGAGGGCTGGAGATTTAGCTCAGTGGTTCCGGTGCCTGGCTTGCAAGTGCAAGGGCCGGGGTTTGATTCCTGGTAACCACGTACAACACTGGGTGTGGAGACTCACTCCCAGCAGCAATCAGTACCACATACCACAGTGCCCGCTGTACTGTAATCCCAGCACTCGGGAGGCAGAGGCAGGAGGATTGCTGTGATGTGAGTTGGAGGCTGAGCTCAGGGCCAGCCTGAGCCACAAAGTGAGACCCTGTCTCAAAAAAAACAAAAGGAAGGAAATATTACCTCCTCTGGAGAAAGACTTCAAAGACGTTGGTGAGAAAGGGGACATAGAGAACAATGAAGATGTGTCTGTGTTGAACCAACTCCGCAGAGTGAATGTAATTATTATGTACTGCAAGCATGGGCTGATGAAAATAAGATGCAGAATGGAAGGCAGAACCCTCCGCAGTCCTCTGCCTAGAGATATCCTGTGTGTTCTCTGTGTTTGCTATGATTTCTTCTACTTTTTAGTCCTATTTTGCATATGTATGTATCTAAAAATCGCAGAACATCATGAAATCATCTGCATAGTTTTGAAGTTTGATGTTTTACAAAACTTAATATATCATGAGCCTGGTTTGGTCACACTCCTAAATAAGGCAAATATTTTCTTATGTTTATTGCCAATCTGTATTTCTTATCTCTGTGAGTCCCTTATAATGAGGCTTTGCATTTGAGGTTCATATGTTTTCCTAACCTATAATTGTTAATGTATTAAGAAAAATAAATTTTCTATCCTGCCTGGGCAGTTGTTACTCCACTTAACATTTGATTTTCGGGTGTGTTTTAAAATAAACACATAAAAATTTTATGTAGTCAGATCTTTCAGTTTTCTTCCTATACAATGAATTGTCTTCGCATGTGTACTGGAAAGTACTTTAAAAATTAATCAGATAAATATCTGTCTGTATGTTCTGACTTTATGTTCTTTACATTTATCTTATAAATCTATCTGGAATTTATTTGGAATATAATAGAAGTTACTAAAAAGCGATCAATTCCCTTTTCCCAAATAGTTAGAGGTTAGCCACCCGCTATATAATTAAGGACCCACCCTTCTCTACTGCTGTGGATTATAAACTTCACCGTCGTATGTGCATTTCTGGTATGTAGTGAGCGTGTTCACACTTTCCCTGCTTTCCTGTTGAGTTCCATCAGCTTCCCACCCTCCGTTCCCTCTATCTGAACATTACCTGCTGTCCTGATTTTACAGGAGTCTAACTTTGCAGCGCGGCGAGAAGCCCCACTCCTTCCCCCTGACTCGGTTCCCATCTGCAAGTCGCGTAGATGTCCATCTCCCACGCGGGGTGTGCTGGAGGCTTGTGAGTACTTTGGTGAAATCCCTGGTGTGTAGGGTCTGTTCTGACCCTGTCTTTCCAAGACCAAGCTCAGACATCTGCAGAGCCCTCTTCTTGGCCGTGTCTGACTTACAGCCTTGCTAATCTGGTCTCACCCGTTTCGTGATTATTTTGTCTCTGTCCAGCTTGTCCCTTCGCCACGTGACAGCAGTGTCAGGCACGACTCTAGTGCTTGTGACAAGCGGTGGGGGCTGGAGACCCACACGCCTGTGGGGGTGATCTTTTTCTAGTGTACAGAGACAAAATAATCAAGGGTGTTTCCTGTCAAGTCAGGTGCCCCAAGGAGGACGGAATGGGGTGTTTGAAATGGATCAGGTCATTTTATTTCTAACTTTTTATAAATTTTTCATAACAACTTTGAGTAAAACAGAAGCTCAAATGAAGTTTGATAATGCCCATTAGCACATTAAGATAGTTGAAGGAGATACATCGGTGGAGCCATTTTGATGTGTTTTTTTTTTTTTTAGGTTTTTTGAGACAGGGTCTTGCTTTGTGGTTCAGGCTGGCCCTGAGCTCAGCCTCCAACTCACATCACAGCAATCCGCCTGCCTCTGCCTCCCGAGTGCTGGGATTACAGGCGTGAGCCACCACACCCGGCACTGTGGTATGTGGTACTGGTTGCTGCTGGGCGTGAGTCTCCACACCCAGTATGGTATGTGGTTACCAGGGATCGAACCTGGGTCCTTGCACTTGCAAGACAGGCGCCGGAACCACTGAGCTAACTCCCTGGCCCCCCATTTTGATGTGTTTTGACACTTCTAGCTCCACAGAGTAAGATATCACTGAAAAGGGCCTCTGAGGCAGATTTTATGGGAGCTTTTCTTAGGTGAAACACTAAATAAAATACCTTCAACATTTGTGTTGGCTGAAGAGCTTCCTCATAAATGGGAAGAAAAAGCTAGTTTTTAATTTTTAAAAATGAGAATTAAGTTGTGTCTTATACTGGTACAAGTACCCATTGTGGAGTGCAATTATGATGTGTACATGTAATATACCAATAAAGATTTCAATTTAAAAAAAAGAATTTTAAACAGAATATCTCCGCGCACATTCCTATCAGATGCGTGTGTCCATGTTGTGGTGACCAGACACGAGCAGGGCCGCCCTGCATGTTGGTGCAGCAGGTGCCACAGCGCACCCTGGGCCAGGAAGCCCAGCTGCTGCCTTGTGGGCTGACCTCAGAGGACTCTGTCTATGGCAGAGGGTCACTTCTGGGACTTGGTGTCCCCTCCCCAGCAGCCCTGTCTTTCCCGAGCTGGCACACATACCCGGCCAACCTCGGGAGGGCATGAGCTGCACCTTGCCTACCTACCCCAGGATCCCAGCCGGGTCTCCTAGAGGCCTCCTGACCTCCCTCTCCCTTCCCTGCTGTGGGTCTCTGTGCTCCCAAGTAAATGGTATGCGCCCGAGCCTCGTCTTGGTCTGCTCTGGAAAGCTGAGCTCAGCCGAGGGCGGCGATGCAGGCCCAGTGGACATATCTGTTAGGGTTAGGGTGCGACACCTGCTGTAAAGCCAGCTGCCCATGTTCTGGTCCACGGGTGCGAGGAGGGTACTTTGGGAAGCGCTAGGCCAGGCTGCACGAGTCCCTGGGCAGCTCAGGATGGGACAGACTCCTCAAATAGCTGAGAAAGTGACACTGTTAGAGCACCGTGACATAGGGTTCTAGCATACAGGCTTTGCATAATGCTCACATACTCTGAGAGAGGCCGTGTGGTCATATTTGAAGGGCAAGGGGACTGCCGCGGTCACAGAGCCAGTGGCAGCTGCGGGATTTGAGCCATGCCTCCCGGCAGCCCACCAGAGCGGAGCACTCAGCGTCACCATCGCTCTCCAGACACACGACTCACCTCGCAGGAGAGATGTCCCAGCGCTCTGCCCTGACGCCGGCGGTCCACACAGAGATGCTGAGGCCTAAGCCTGCAGCTGGTTGGTGGACTTCTCCATGGCTGTGCCCCAGGGGTCTGCCCCGATCAGCCGGCTCGGTGACACTGGTGCTGCCCATGGGAGTGTCTGTCCAGACAACCTGTGACCCACACACCCCCTCACCTACAGCCCTGAAGTGCTGTGGGAGCTGTTCCCAGCCCTCCGGGCCTTCTCAGGGGCTGCCCGGTGTGCTTCAGGAGGGAGGTGGCACAGCTGCTGGCCCCCTGGCGCTGGTCCCCAGCTCTGGGCAGCCGCATGGCATGGTCCTCGCTGCAGACGCTAATCCAGTGTGTGTTAAATGCACTCTGTGAGCAGTTCTTTGACTCACGTGACATTGCCAAAAGATGTCAGAATGTCAGCTGACGTGAAACGGTTGTTAGGCTTCTTCCTCTGGCCTGATCCAAGAGCTTTCTGCTTAGATCCTCAGGTCCTTTAGTGACTTTAGTTTAACGTAGCAGGTTTCCTGTTCCACGTGAGTGGAGAAAGTACTCAGAATTAAACAACATCAGCGTATCAGTCACCAGTCTCGTTAGTCCCCATGTCTCCCGCGTCTGGGACGCATGTAGAGTCTGGGAGCTCTGTCTTCTTCCTCTGCTGCTCATTTGCCTTCTATCTGTTTTTTACCTCATAAAACTCTTGGTAGAATCGGTGCCAACCATGAAGGTTTCTAAAAATCTAAATCGAACTCAGGGCCTCATGCTGGCCAGGCCGGTGCTGTACTTGTGCTGGGCTACATCCCCTGCCAACCATAAGATTTACATGGAATCCCTGACTGGCAGCTTTTGGAGGGAGGCCTTGTGCCCTGTGGTAGGAGCCCTACAGACCCTAGAGCTGAGGCAAATCACTCAACTTCCCTAAGCCTCAGTTTCCTCTTTGGAAATGCAGAGGGAATGGTAGTACTTACTTTACGGAGTGACTGAAATGATCAGATGAGCTAATCATTATGTCAAATAAATTCTCAGTTACCTATGTTTATGATTACTGTTTTTTTTTGTTTTTTTGAGGCAAGGTCTCACTTTGTAGTTCAAGCTGGTCCTGAGCTCAGCCTTGAACTCACAGCAGTCCTCCTGCCTCTGCCTCCCAAGTGCTGAGATTACAGGCGTGAGCCACCATGCCCGGCGCTGTGGTGTGTGGTTCTGATTGCTGGTGGGTGTGAGTCTCCACAGGCAGCATTATTATCTGTGGTTACCAGGAATTGAACCTGGGCCCTTGAGATTGCAAGGCAAGCGCCAGAACCACTGGGCTAAATCCTCGGCCCTATAATATTATTATTGTTGCTATTTTTGTCCTAACTTCCTTCTCTATCCTATTTTAAGTGCATGTGAGACTTCTGGCAATGGAGAAGTCAGGGACCACTGCGTGGTAGTTGAGCACACTGTTTGGATAATCACCGTTGCAGATTTGTATGTTCTCGGCAGGTGTTACCGCCTTCCTGAAGCATCTCACCTGGTGTCAACTAATCATCCCCACATGGAAGAACGATTTCTCTTCCCCCTGGTCTTGGGATGAAAGTGAAGAGTGCCCGAGGAAGTACTTTATTCTAGACAAATTCTCACTCCATCAAATCGTGCATTACAAATAGAGCCTTTTGGTAATGGCATTTTTAAGATGCGCTATGCTATAGATTTGAATTGTAGAAGTTTAAATGAATTTAAAGTTCCAAGGGAGTAAAATCCCACATGCAATTTAATCCTGATACAAGCTAATGCCTAGAGTGATGTTTCTGTTTCTCGGATATGACATCTTTGTCATCTTTTTACTAGGTCTGTCACATAATAGACCTCTGTTTGTAAACAGAGAGGATGAAATTTTGTTATAGAAGAATAGAACAGTATCAGAACTCAATGCAGAAACAGGTTGCACTTTCTGACGGACGTATCCTGACATCTCTGAGCGCTTCCGTGGAGGTGGCTTTGCTATTTTACTGTCACCAGAAGGTAGCATACACGCCCGGGATTACTGGCGTGTTCATTCTTTCTCTTCTTGACAGGGAAATGCCTTGGAAAATAAGTGGAATTCCGAGTGGGAGAAAGCAGAGAGTTAATGATCAGGCAAAAGAAGACCTGTGAGGGCCATAATTAATACGCAGAGGTGAGCGGTGACTATACCATTTAGAACAACACACACAATGGCAAATGGCCCAGATTACATGGTAACTGCGGAAAATATCTTTGAAAGTGACTTTCCCATACTTTGCCACTTTTCTGTGTCACCTAATATTTGCAACGGCTCAATAACAAAAGAAAAAAGCATGCATAAGTGGTTCAAAATAAAAAAGACAAGATGTGATACCAATATGGTGAATACTTAAACTGGGTGCAATAAAATATACATTGCCGTCTTTCTCTATCCTTCTTTCTCTATCCTATCTCTTTCAAAATACTCCCCCTCCCTTCAGATATGTTTATCTCATCATTCTCGTCACTTCCTGACGCAGTTCTTGAGTCCTTTTTCCTAAGTATCTATAATTCTGCTATTATGGCTGCTTTGATGCCTTAAATCCAATCAAAACCTTTACCTTTCATGGTCACTTAGACTTCGGGGAAGAGCCGGAAGGTGCACAGTGCCAGGTCTCTGGATCCGGTGAATGAGGCGGGTGTGGGCACATCGTGATAGTTTATGAGTCTGGCATTGGCAGAAGCATTCACTGTGTTTTTGACCACATCTTATACGGACACTCAGGAAAGAGGGCTTTGCGAGTTGCCTCAGAAAGTGGCAAGAACAGAGGGCGAGTTTGGCGTGTTGGAGTGAGAGGGAGGGCCCTCAGGGGAGGCACGGCAGTGGGTGTTCTACTGTAATACTTGTAAAGGATTTAAACGTTCATCGAATGTTTTGATCAGACCTTGTGCATTTGAGCAAGTGAATTTTCACTCATTCTTAGCCAGTAGTTCGCCTAATAATCTGTCCAGGCCTGGATGGTTTAAAAATGCTTGCAATTTTAAAATATGAACGATTACTTAAATATGTGCAATCCAGGAGATCACAGAGGGCTCTGCCCCATGCCTCAGACTACATGCTGGCACAAATGTTCCCTGGGAGGCTAGGAAAGTGAAAGTACAGTGGCCTCATAGGGGAGTTCTTAAATAAGGGTCCTTGGGTAGATGTCAGGGGACTCTGAGCCCCGAAAGCTGTGTGCAGTAAGTGGTAAATTAAGGCCATTTTTCAGGAGAAGATAGGTGTTCCACTTTTCTTAGGTTCTCACAAAAGTTAGGAAGCGTTGATTAAATCATCTGACCACTGTAGCTAAGTTGGAGATAGTGGGTAAATAGTTGGCAACTGGAACAAGCCTGTGAAATATGTCCATGTTTATAGTAACAAAGATAAAAGGAGCTTACATTTCTGGGAATGCAATAAAATGCTATCTGTGTTGTTACAGCGTTTGCATAGCGAACTATTCTCTTGGTTGAGATACAAGACTTCTTGTCTCCTCTGCGCTGTGGCCCTGCTGTGCAGACAGTGCGCAGCCACATTCCTCCCTGTCAGAGCTGCGTGCAGATCGGGACCGGGCTTGCTGCTTATTCTCCTCCGGTTCCCACACTTGGCTTGTGCCGCATCGGGACTGAGGCATGAGTGGGGCTGGGGCGGTCTGGGAGCAGCGAACGCCTGACTTGTCACGGAGAGTGAGCCTGCTGGGCTTGGAGGGGTTATTTCAAATCTGCAGAGACATTTGCAGCGAAGTCCATTTGCTTTTTGTGAAGAGCAAAGGCAACTGTGATTAAGGTCAGCCTGTGTTTTGGGATCTAAATATGTTTTCAATGGATTTCCACTTTCTGCTGTACACAAGGCAATATGTATCTCCACTCAGTGATGGAAGTGCTCCACACAGTATATGTGATCATGTGTGTGTGTGTGTGTGTATGTGTGCACGTGTGTGTATACCTGCGTGTGTATAAAGGGCATTGAGAAAAGTGTGCTGGAAAAGCAGACTCCCGAGGATCAGACTGGACCCCAAATCCTTCTCATTCTTCTTGACTCGATGTTCGTGATGATCCCTTAGATGGTGTACTACCAGTTGCTGAACGGAAAATCAAGGAAATACTTCACTCCTTCTTTCCCTGTAGTTTCCCTGAGATCTCAAACTGGCAGCCAGCTGGCTGAATTCTACCCACAGACATGTTTTATTTGGCCCACGCAGTGCTTTTAAAATGTTTGCGCCAACATTTTAATAGGAAAATTTCACATGCTAGTCTGCAGTTCTGGCCTGGCTTGAGAAATCAGAAGATTCGGAGTCGGTTGGCTGGAGCGAGGGCAGCGGCCCCACCCCGTGTCGCAGCTTCCTGGCGGCAGGTCACTTTTCCACACTGTCACACAGACGCTGGCCCTCCTGCCGCCAGTGGGGGCATCCGATCTGAGGCTTCTCTTGAGTTGACTTTGAGAGGGCCTCTTGTCCTCTAAGCAGTGACCAGGTTTTGTGTAAAGGCCATCTTATTCCCTGACATATATTATCACCAGGGACATCTGGCCTTTGAGTCTAGTTCTTGGGCTCAAAGGATCTGGAATTCCTGTTTGGGTCAGGGATTGGCAGCGAGTGGATGAGGAGAACGTAAGTGCCTAGGGGCTCATTTGTGCTAAAGAGCACGCAGTTTGCTGCCGGAGCTGGTCCGAGGCTGTAACCGCAGTGGTGCTGGCAGAGATTGACTGGCTGCTTCCTGAACTAGATGATGAACCATGGATTTCTTTGGCCATAAGAAAAACGTTGATTGGAGATAGATTTCCTAGATTTCTAGGACTCTTCAATTGCTTTGAGCTTTGACATACGGTGGAGCAAATCCTAAGGAAAATTTAACCATTTTAGGCAGTCTCTTTAATTCATGAGTGAAAATTTCTGGTTTTTAAATCCTCGGTTAGTCCAGTCCTGACAGAGGGGTGTGAAAATTGAGTCTACTTTCCTTTCCAGTCCCCCCACCCATGTCTGGAGGAGATGGAGAGATTTCCTTGCCCAAACTCAGAAAGTCACGTGCTGCACAGTGATGTGTTTGTCAGCCACAGACTCCTGTGGAGCGTGTGTCCAGAATCACAATGGAGCCGGAGACTTCTTACAGCCTGGTGTCCTTACAGTACCTTTCCTCTGCTGTGTGTCTAGATGCTGTTCCCTCTGCCTGCGGTCTCCTACATGGCAGGTTCGCAGCCTTGAGGCAGGAGGCTTTGGCAGTGCCTGTAATGTCAGCTACGCGGCGAGGGGATTGCTTGACGGCTCCTTAGGAGGATCCCCTGTGCTCAGCGTGCACCACTGGGCCCGGCCCACTGGAGGCTGGCCTCAGTCTTGCTGCCCAAGGTCTGCGCAAATCATTTCAGTCCCACCCAGTTCTGTAGTTTAATTAAGATCCAGTAGCTGAGGCACGAGCTGCCTCAAAATGGGAATGTGAAAGTAGTTAGTATTTAAATTTTAAAGGGAAAAAGTAAGACTTTTCTGAGTGTGCTAATGTGGAGCAATTATATTTCTTTAAAAACAATTTAGTTTTCACACACTGCTGGACTCGCAATGAGCGAGCTTGCAGGAAAGCTCGGGGGACTGGGGTGTGTGAACAGATAAATGTTTCCAGTGAGGCAGAGAATTACCACTCAGCCTCAGGGATCAAAGCGCCACAAAATTAGGAATGCCCAAATCAATACATTTCTTATAGTATAAGTCATGTTGGCACTGCGTCTTTATGAACAGGGCTGTGATCTAATGACTGTGAAATAGGTGCCTCTGTTTTTTCTTCCTCACAGAAGCAGCCAAAGGACTGTGAGTGAACTACAATGTGAGTTTCTCCAACAGTGGGACTTTTGGAAATATGTTGAAATCCTCTTAAGCACAGATTTCATATTTCTGTGATTTTCTTTTTAGCCAGATCAGAAGAGATAACTTTTTAAGTAGAAAGTACAAATGAGATATGTTGAGAATTGATTTTATGTCTGTATTTAATAGTAATTTTAGTGTTTTACTTGCTTTCAGATATTTTAATATATACTAGAAAACATAAGAAAAAGTGAATTCCTTTCCGGGTTTGTAAGGGGAGAAGCTACTGACTCCAAGGGAACTTAAAAAAAAGATTATGCTTAAGGGCGAGATTTAGCTTAGTGGTTCCAGCACCTGCCTTGTAAGTGCAAGGTCCTAAATTCAATCCCAGTAACTACAGACCACAATGCTGGGTGTGGTGGCTCACGCCTGTAATCCCAGCACTTGGGAGGCAGAGGCAGGAGGATTGCCTTCAGTTCAAGGCTAGCCTGGTTACAAAGTGAGAACTTGTCTTCAAAAAAAAGAAAGAAAAAGATTATGCTTAAGATTTTGTCCAGCATTTAGGATTTGAGTTTAAAACCATTTGTATAGGAGGAGACAGGAACAGAGCTGGAGTCTCCTGAAAAGCATTCAGACAGCTCCAGGATGGGGAAACCTCTCTTAGCTTTAAAGGAATTGGGCAAAAAGTGTTATGACAGCAGTTTGTAAGGCTGTGGAGCTGCAGGTTAGCTGAAAGTCAGTCACCGCAGGATGGGCCGGGGAGCACGGTACTGAGGGCCCATGCGCTCTGGCCATTGGCAGGAACGCACACACGTTTCAGATACTTCCTCCATCCTGCGCAGAATGAGATGTTGCACACCACGTGGCCACACCGACTGTCTCACATAGGCCCCGAGCCTAAGGCTAGTGCTGGGTGTCAGGCTGGGTGTCTAGGAGGGCTGGGAGGTCTTGGCCGTGGCTCAGCCCTGCATCTGGGATTCGGTGCTGGCTGCTCAGTGCGCTTCTGTCAGATTTCACCAGGCCGACTGCTTAGCACCTGTGTGGGGCCCGTCAGTGAAGGACAGAAAGAGCTCGGGCTCTGAGCTCTAAGCCGGCTGTCAGTCTGACTTGGAAGATGTGAACTTTCCTCCTGGAGGGAGATTTCCTCTTTCTTAGGATGAGGGGCCTGGTATTCTGGGCACTGGAGACCAACACGCCATCATCATTGAGTCCAGCTATGAGGAGCTTGTGATCCTCAGCATCCAAGCTGGGCTGGGCAGGAAGGGCTGGCTCGGGCGGAACAGGGCTGGGAATGTGGTGCTTGGCTGTGAGGGCACTGTAAATACAAGCAGCAGTTTCATCGGTTGGTTTGAGTGCGTCTGTCCCGTGGGAAGCGGGCTGCCTGGTGCATAGAAGCAAACGTGGACTGTAAACTGGGGGAAACGCGGGGGATTTGGGAAGTGGCAGAGTGGCATGGAGGACAGGGTCAGGCAGGACAGGGCCTCTTGGCTTCTGACTGGGCACGTGGTGCTCTCTGTGAACACGGGGTCTCAGTTTCCTCAGCCGGAGGGGACGGCTGAGTGTGACGCCTCCCCATGGAGTCACGGAATCTGGGCGACCTCACCCGGGGCTTCTCTCCAGGGTCTGCACGAAGAGCTGCTCTTACTGCTGTTTTGATAGCAGCGCTGTCTGGCACGTGGCGTACAGTTCTTTGGGAATTGAAGTTTCTGCTTTCAGTTACTATTCTGGAAGACCAAAGAAATGACTAATTCTCAGGTTTTTTTCAGCACTAGTCATTGAATCCATGGCAGAATGACACCCCCAAGTCCTTCAGCACTTTCAAAATTATCATTTAATTTGAGATAGGATCTCACTAAGTGTTTAGCATATTTCATTTAGCATATTTTTGCTGACTCCACAGTTAGGAAATGCAAGTTTTTTCCAATTGTGAGACCGGGGGAAATGGAATGGTTTAAAAATGTGAATGATGGGGGCCAGGGATTTAGCTCGGTG
Organism: Petromus typicus; assembly: GCA_004026965.1. Taxonomy (NCBI): domain Eukaryota; kingdom Metazoa; phylum Chordata; class Mammalia; order Rodentia; family Petromuridae; genus Petromus; species Petromus typicus. The sequence goes on along the minus strand of PVIR01020804.1, from coordinate 124 downwards.
GTTCCGGCGCCTGTCTTGCAAGCGCAAGGACCCGGGTTCGATCCCCGGTAACCACATACCTATACTGGGTGTGGAGACTCACACCCAGCAGCAACCAGTACCACATACCACAGTGCCGGGCGTG
>PVIR01020803.1:0-30181 GCA_004026965.1 Petromus typicus | reverse complement strand
AGAATACCTGGAACCTGATATTTTCAAATTACTGCTACCTTCAAAGTTTAGGTATTTTATTTTCAAAACCGACTTTTATTGCTTGTACTCCTCAACCTAGCTCCAAATATCTTCTGATTATTGTCTTTTGCCTACTCTATCTATAGGAATTAAAAAAGATAGGGGCGGGGGATTTAGCGCAGTGGTTCCGGTGCCTGTCTCGCAAGTGCAAGGGCCCAGGTTCGATTCCCCAGTTAACCACATACAATACTGGGTGTGGAGACTCACGCCTAGCAGCAATCAGTACCACATACCACAGTGCCGGGCGTGGTGGCTCATGCCTGTAATCCCAGCACTTGGGAGGCAGAGGCAGGAGGATTGCTGTGATGTGAGTTTGAGGCTGAGCTCAGGGCCAGCCTGAACTACAAAGCGAGACCCTATCCCCCCCCCAAAAAAACCCCATAGCCATTCAACAATAATTCAGCAAAAATGTACTGAATACTCTCTGTTCCATGTATTTTTCTAGGTGCTAAGAATAAATTTGAACAAAACTGAAAAAATTCTTTCCTTCATAAAACTTAAATTCTAATAAGTAGTCAGCGTGTGTGTGGGGGGGGGTGTGTATATACATTGCATATATATATGTAATATGTAATGTAATATACAGTGTAATATACATTCTCAGGTGAAGAGAGGTGTCACCAATAAAAAATGAGTAAGGTAAGAGAGTGTCTAGTGGACATGGTGGTAGGGGATGTCTATGGTTGATTGAAGGTTGAGTTAGGCTTGATTTAGAGAATGACTTTTTCTAAACAGACCTAAATGAAGTAAGCCATTATGCTATTTGGGGGAAGTGCATCCCAGGCAAATACAAAGGCCAAGGGTGAGAGCATGCTTTAGGGAGTTAAAGAAATAGCATAGTGACTAACTAGTCAGGCAGGAGCAACAGTAATAGAAAATGAGCAGTAGGAAATGAGATGGAGAATTAGACAGGGGGCCAGATCATGTGGAAAGTGTTAGGCTATAGCAAGGGTTTTGGCTTTTAAGCATGAAGGAAATTGATAGGAGAGTTTCTAGTAGGAGAGTAGACAGGTTGCCAGATGTTTATGAGAATTATTCTGTAGTGAATGCTGTACTGTGCTGCCAAGGTCCGTCCTTTGGAAGGGATGCAGTCGGGCTACTAGCTGCTCGAAGCTGAGAGTCTAATAGCTCATAGATGTGTTCTTTTTTGTGGGCTGAAGAAAGCTCTTTGGCTTAGAGACACATATGTTCTGGGCATCCATCATGTCCAATGAATGAGCAATAAGAGGATAAAAGGACTATCCCTGCATCAGAGATACAGCACCCCATGGGACCAGCTGAAGCTTTTATTGTCATTGCTTTGGAGTCGGTACTCAGGAGGCTGAGGCAGGAGGATCATCATGAATTTGAGGCCAGCCTGAGCTACGTAGTGTTTGAGGCCAATCTGAACTAAAGAGCGAGACTCTGGCTCAGAAAAAGTAAAATAAAATAAAAATATCTTTGGAGTTCAACTTCACCCTCTGCTGAGTTGTCTTCCTCTCTCCTTCACAGGTCTTGTTTCCGGAGGTGCTTTCCAGGTAATTTCCTGTGTGCACATTTCCATCCGACTATTTCCTGAGACGTCCACTCTGTGATACAAATTGCCCTGTGGAGAGCAGACTGTTGTGTGGTAAGAGAAGAAACCAGAGACGAGTCAGGAGGCCAAGGCAGTGAGTTGTTCAGGCCAGAGACTGGTGTCTGAATAGACTGTGGCAGACTACAGCTATGAGGTATCTGTGGACATCCAAGCAGAGATCTTCAGTAGGTAGTTGATTGTATGTGTTCGGGTTCAGAAAAGAGGTTGCAGCTGGTGATATAATTTGAGAAGCCATGGGGTTGAGAATAAAGAGAGAAGTGTCTGAGGGGGCAAGCCCTGAAAAGCTCACCTGTTAAATATGAAGTGTCCAATATCCACAGATTTAAACAATCTGGGGTCCAAAATATTAAAATGTTTTTTATCTATAATGAATATGTATAGAAGCTTTTCTTATCATTATTCCCTAAACAATACAGGATAATAACTATTTACATAGCATTTACTGGCATCAGGCCTTGTGAGTAATCTAGAGATGATTTCAGTATAGGGGAGGATGTGCATAGGTTATATGCAAATACCACACCTTTTTAATATAAGGAACTTGAACATCCAAGGATTTTAGTGTCCATTGTGGTCCTGCAACCAATCTCAAAGGAATACTGAAAGACAATTGCTTTTGTTCAATTAATAATAATTACAATTCTCCAAAGACGCTGAAAGCTAAGAACTATCACAAATTGTGTACTCAGATGATGGTGATTTCAGTGTAACCGTTCATTATAGTTTCCATTATTATAGCTTTTCAAGATTACAATTACCAGATGTTATTAAAAAGTAAATGATTGGTATTTATTTTTGCTGCTGAGATATCAAATCCAGGGCCTCACACATGCTAGGCGATTACTCTGTTACTGAGCTACACCCCTAAGCTCTAAAGGTAATTATTTTTAAAAATTTAGAAAACATTTCTGTTATATATTTCTAGTGTCTGGATGCCTTGCTAAACAATATGCTGCTTTATTTATGTATAGCTTATTGTCCTCTGCTTCTCAGAAGATTCAAGACAGCATACACTAGTACATGGAGACATAAAGTGGACAGAGAGTGTGGACAGGCATAAAGTGGACAAACAGCAGCAAGTGGATGAGGAGAAGGTAGATGAGCAGGTGGCTATGAGAAAAGCCAGCCACTGTCTAGGGAGGGAAACTGAGGGACTCCCACAAGGATTCATTCACCAAGGCCTAAAATTTTCCTATTCCGTTTTGTCACACTGTCTGAAACAATGCCTAAGAAAAGCCTCATGGGTCAGAGTCCTTTGAAATACACTTTCAGCTCATCAAGTGGCTTTCTGGCAGATCTCTGCCTAGTGTGAATGAATGTCATCAAAATGGGGTCAACCCTGGGAGAAAGTCTTCTCTGACAATGGAATTCTGGGAAACAGCAACACAAGGCAATTGCAGGATGCTGGGATTTTGATGACTCCTTCTCCCCCGTCACCTTCTGGGCTCTTCTTCCCGCAGAACTACTTGGTGTCAGATTTTTTTTCAAGATGTACAAATGGAGAATAGAGGGGCCCAAATCTATTGAATGCTTCCAGAGTTCAGCAGGGACCTACTCAGAGGACACTTGTCATCGCTTGACCTCAGGGAATGGGTTCCCTGTTTAACTGAACTGTACGGAAAACTATGTGGATGAGAAAAATCGAAGGGAGATAAGAGAGGGGAAAGCTGTGATCACTTCTAGTAGATTTTGTCCATCTAGTGGACTAGAGCCCAAACCCTTTCCCTGGGACTTTTATTTGCAGGCCCTGTGACTCCTGTCTTAGTTATTTTCCTCTTGTTTCTGAGACAAAATGCCCCACATCCAAAGTTAAAGGGGTAAAGGGCTTGCTTAGCTCTCACTTGTAGAGGTTTCAGTCCTTAACTGGCTGGCTCCAAGCAAGGTGGCACATGGCAGAGGTGCATCATAGAGGAGAAACTGTTCATGGTGCCCACGTGGCAGCAAAAGCAACAAGGGAGAGCACAAGCCTCTTTCTGTCCTTTATATTGTATCCATGCTACTGGGCTAGGCTGGTGCCAAACCAATCAGCACAGAGATTTAGTGATCACACACTCTCAACCCCAGCAGCACATATCTAGATCCAGCTACCTATGACCTCATGAGGCTCTGGGAGGCACCTCTAGACCTCAACTGTAGCAGCTCCCCTCTGGTGCTGTCAGCCTGCAGAATGACTACATTTTGCCGTTAGCAACTCAACTCCAGAATTTCCTTCTTTGGGAAGCGAAAGGGAGGAGGATAGGCTGAGGCCAGTGAGGCTCTTCCCCTACCCTTGTGGCTGCCAGTACTGATCACACCAGATGGCCCAGATGGGTGGCATGGGAGGGCATTGGGGTCCATGTAGGGCCACCAAGTGACAAAGGAGGAGTTAAGTTGTCCTGTGCCCATCCTCCTCCGGAGATGGGTCTGCATCTGGGCACAGGACCGAGGGGTCATGCCCTGTAGCATGCTCCCACAGCCCTCCAGCCGCTGCTCTCCGTACAGGAGGCTCTCCTGTCTGAGCTCAAAAGTGCATTTTGTCTTGAGTCTCCTCTTGTTATACTCTGCCAATCCCTGACACACCTCAGACCTGTCCAAACCCTGGATGAGTGTGGCTGGACTCTGGTGCATAACGCTGACCACGGAGGCTGCTGTCTCTCTCTTCTTACTCTGACCACCCCATCATGTTGTCTGTGATCCAGAAGACGTCGTGCCAGGTGTGGGCCCCTTTCCCTACCTCAGTCACATTTCCATGGGTACTGATCTATGCACTGTGTTATCTGCTGCACGTGCCAACGCACCCACCTGAGGCCAAGAGGCTCCCGTGGTTCCAGTATGTCTTTTTTCCTTACCTAATGAGAAATTTCTGCCATCGATTCCTGTGTGGATGTGCAGGTCAGGATAAGGGGGTAAGAAAGGTTGGCCCGACTCTGAGAAGCTGAGCCACCTTTCCTGGGTGTAGCCAGCGTCGTCTACCCCTTGTGGGCTGGTTTGAAGCTGGAGTTATTCCCCCTTTCTGTGCTTGCTAGGTTTAATTTGTTAATTTTGTATTTCATCCAGATGCTCAGCTTCCCTTGAGAGACTGGACATGTCATGAATGACCAAATGAAATAAATAATGAATAAACGCTTCTCTCTTGGATTCCAGTTTAAATCCACAGAGCCCTGGTGAGATCTGAGCACTGGTTCTATCAATTATTTTTTCCAGACCGACCTCCAGCTACTAATTGACTCATTTAAATTCCTTCTTTTGAGGGCAAGTTACAATGGCAGTAAAACAATGAAAGAGTAGCAAACTTGAATTTGTGGTTGGATGTATTTGAAGGTATGTCATTATGTTTATGAGACCGGTCACCATATGAAATTGTGGTCCTGGGAAATGACAGTGGGTTTTAATTTTTAGCATGCAAGTGATGTTTCATAGCAAAACCTGAATATTAATGGTGATCCTTGGCCCTTGCTGGCTTATATCTTTATCTGTATGCAAAAATACTGGCTTATGGCAGTCCTTGCCAACATTTTCCACATGTTGCACAGAAAAAAGAAGATTATATTTGTATTGCACTCTGGGTAAATGGATCAGATCGTTATGTACCTGCAAGTGAGCAGCCCAGCACTCTGGCCACCCAAGTCCTGCCCCTGTGCTAGGTGGGCTGATGGACTCCAGGACTCTACACCTGATCAGTCCATTTGGAGAGGGATCTGTCATTTGGGAAAGACATTAAGGAAGCATTTCAACAGATATGCTATTTCATGTCCTAATGGAGGAAAGTAAAAGCAACAGGAACAGATTAGGATGGAGCATGCGTTGTGGGGACAAGGCTGTCAGGCGCATGTCTTAGAGGAAGTGTTTCTTCATGGACAGTTAGCTCAGCAGGGAATGGAGAAAACTCTTCCAGGGAGAGGGGACTGAGACAGAAAAGCCTGGATATTTCTGAGGATTTATGAAAGGAACTAGATGGCTGGAAGCTTCAGAGGGACAGGAGGAGTGGCTTGAGGCCGGAAAACGGAAGCAGGCAGGGGACAGAGCACACAAGGCTCGTCGTGGAGCTGAGGTGTGTGAGATCTGAAGTGCAGTGAGTAGCTAGAAACGGGATCAGATTTGCAGTTTTAAAAAATCACTTGCTTGCATGGGTGATATGAGAAAAGGGAAACGAGGCCTTAGTGGAGCAGGTCAGAGCCTATACTATTTTACATAATTAAAAGTCAGGCTTCTTGCTCCACATTCAGGTGCCTGGAGTAGTGGGAATTTAAGGACACTCCAGTGCTGGTGTTTAGCTTTTATTTTTAACTAATATCAAGCCCCAGGTGAGAGGTGGAATGATGCCTCATTGAAGATGTTTGTGATCCTGAAACCAATGAATATGCTATCTTATCTGGCAAAAGAATAGTGCACATGTGATTGAGTTCAAGATTATAAAGCAGGGAATTTAGCCTGGTGGGCTCAGTGTGATCATAAGGGTCCTAGTAAGACGCAGGGCAGAAGATCCATGTGAGAAGTGGACGAGGCACCTATGGAAACATGAGATGACAGTGATGTTGCTATAAGTAAAGGCATGTTGGCGGCCACTAGACACTGAGAAAGTCAAGGTATGGATTCTCCCCGACAGGCTCCAGGAGGAACCGTCCTTTTAAGACTCATTCTGGTCTTCAGAACTATAAAATAATAAGCTTGTGTTTTAAGCCATTAACTGTAGGGTAACGGGTTACAGGGGCAATATGATACCAATAAAACTCATAAAATTCAAATGGCTGCCATACCAAAGATGGTAAGGCTGTTTGTGAGATCAGCTCCTTTGCCTTCACCACTCCCTTTGGCTGACCTTTCTAGTAGCATACGTTGTATTGGGTAATACTGAGAATTTTGAGTTCTTAAGAACTATTCGAATTGGCCCGATCTCCCAGTAAACTTGTTTTTAGGATAGACATCCTGGTGTGCTCCACAGTCTAAATACCAGGTCAATCTAATACCAGCTCCTGACTGGGCCCATCTAAAGGCCTTCTATCTTCCTCTCCCACATTTGCTGGTAGATGTGTTCCCATGGCCCATGGGAGCCAGATGAATGCACACACAGGCATGCAGACCATCTTTGTGCATTTCGTTAATGTAAATCTAGGTGACTCCCAGACACGTGTAGTGTATGCCTTCACTGGGATACACAGTTCACCAGTTAGGATGTTCATCTCGCCAAAGAAAGAACTGCTAACATTGTGTTTAGTTCCACAAAGATTGTGTAAATGGAACTCATGGGACACAGGTACCATTCAACATACCAAGCACCATCAACTGTATATTTAAAAAAAAGTATAGGGCCAGGGATTTAGCTCAATGGTTCCAGCGCCCGCTTTGCAAGCTCAAGGGCCCAGGTTCAATCTCAGATAACCACAAACAACAATGTTGGGCGTGGTGACACACTCCCACCAGTAAACAGTACCACATACCACAGTGCCGGATGTGGTGGCTCATGCCTATAATCCCAGAATTTGGGAGGCAGAGGCAGGAGGACTGCTGTGAGTTCCACACTGGGCTCAAGGGCCAGTCTGAACTACAAAGCAAGATCCTGTCTCAAAAAAAAAAAAAAATTATATAGCCTTCATAATCCAGGGTGCTCTGGGGACCTCCAAGGTGGTCTAAGAAACAAATGTGCCTACAAGAAATAGTGTCTAGAAGAAACAAACTTTTGGCTCCCAGGGCTTGAGGAGTCATGTAGGTTTCTGGTATACCATGCTCTTGGCCAAATTTAGCAAGTCGGGCTTCGCTTCTCATTTTCTGTCTCTACACACATGGTCAAGGAAGTAGTTGAAAACTTCCTCTCTCCACCTCTCACCTCTCCTCTCTCACCTTCTCCTGATTTCCTCAAATTACTTCCATGCCCTTTCTAAGGTGGAAGCAATTCCATCTCTCCAAGCTCATGTCAGTTTTCTTCTTTGCCCATTACCCACACGGACACAATGGAGAACCAGGAATCCAGCAGCTCCAACAGAGCAGAGGAAAGGTTGTGAATATTAAGTATGAACGTTTTGGACTCATGTCACAATTGACAAGAAAGTAAGTGATCACAGGCAAAAGGGTTTGGAATAAATTCAGGGTGAAGAAGGTGCCATCTCTTGGTTTCCTGAGGAGACTACTTTGAATCCGGTTTCTAGTGGAGGGAAACAGCGCCACTTGGCCAGAAGATGGTGCTCTTTTAAAACAAATGTAAGCAGCTCCTTAACACAGGGGCTGGACAATGCAGTGAATCCTAGGTTGATCTCCCAGCTCGGAGAAGGCCACAGCAGAGACAGTAAAAGACTAATGGAATGAATTGTGGTCAAAAGGACAAATGAGACTTAACATTCAGCACTAATTGATGATGCTTGTTGTGGTCCACTTTCCCAATTTTCCATGCCATTTGTGTTTTATTTCCTTTGTCCTATAGGGAACCCTTTCTGATTTGCCACAAATGCAGATGCTTGTGAAGACTCGAGGCCACACCCTAACACTCCTTTAAATTTCATTTCCTTTGCTTGCATTCATAGTATCCTGTGCTTTGGTGTAACAGTTTTGGCCAAAACTGCTTGGTGTCTACAGCTGTGCCAAGTCACAGCGTGGTACCTACCTAGCACATAGTAGTTGCTCAGTAAGTTTGTATTGAATGATTGTAAGAAATCCAGGGTGGTAATTTCTGACATTTAAAAAGTGCTTTCTGTCTGTCTGGCTGACACTGAGTGCATGGTGAGCTAGGCCCTTATCTTCATTATCTCACTTTTACTACAGACTCTGTAATGCAGGCCTCCTGAGTTTTAGAGTGGTTATCTAAAGCATGTGAATAGTCAATGCCACAAGGTTCGTGTGTTCACTTCACTGGTATCAACCTATCAAGCTTCTCATTAGTATGCTTCCCTGGGGAGCTTTCAAGCACCTCTCCCATTCTCCTTTTACCTCGTCCCCACCCTGTCCTCCTCCAGAATAAGCCTATATCACTCCCCTCCATCCAACTTTATCCATCAATGCAGTGGTTCATGGAAAATACCCAATGCACACTAAGTAGGAATAATTTCTTTCCATTGAGGTGTGACTATGAGGTAGTGTAAATAAGTAATAATCTATGGATTATGTGTGCATCAAGGGAGGTCTTACTAGGAAGTTTCATGGTACATCTTGAAGCAACAGTAAGTTCCTTAAAGCCAATGTTTTTACATGAGGGCTCCAAAGCTACTTTTAGACACCAAGCTCCAATTTAAAATAACTAGCTCACACCAGGTGAGATTTTTTTTTATCTGCCTTTGCTTTTGAACTCTAACTTCTTTTGACTAAGGAACATACCCTGATCTTTATGGCCACCAGCAAACAATGTGCTTTTAGTTATCCTGCTTGATGTGGATGCCATGTTTATTGGAATTCTATCATAGCCAGCACAGATGAAATGTTGACAGAAGAGTGGCAATTTCTATCTTGTCGCAAGGATGAGCTTTCTCCAATAAAGTATCACACCACTTCTGTCAATCATGACATGGACACAACAGGAGATATCATCTGGGAGAGAGTGCTATTTCTTTTTTTTTGAGACAGCATCTTGCTTTGTAGTTCAAGCTGGTCCAAAACTATGTAGCTCAGGCCACCCTCAAACTCACAGCAATCCTCCTACCTTTGCCTCCCACGTGCTGGGATTACAGGTGTGAGTCACCACGTCTGGCATTGTGGTATATGGTTACTGGGGATTGAACTTGGGACCTTGTGCTTGCCAAGCAGACACCACCACCACTGACCTAAATCCTTGCCCCAAGAGAGGGTTATTTCTTGAGGGACAGTCTATGAGGGCTTTATTTTGGGTCTTAATTTTCCTTTCTGCCCTTCCAACCCAGGTTTCTCTTACCTGCTCCAGGTAGTTTTATAAAATGGTTGCCAGTGTTGTTCCTCAAGGAAATTAAAAGCTTCCAAAAATAATCTGTCATTCAAGTGATTTGTATTTATCAAGGGACTTGAAACTTAGTATCAGGGACTTGAAGACAATTTGGACATTTGAACTAAATATTCAGATGTGTTTTGACTGGTCAGCAATGACTTAAAAGAATGGAAGTAAGTGCTTTTCAGAGGGCCACATCACTTCCTAAGCCAGTCTTACTTGCCCACTTCTGTATGTCTCATGCCTACTGCTACTCATTTTTAGCTATATACCTTCTAAGGACCATGAATTTTGGATTTGTTTGTAAATAAGGTACTTATTTCCCCTTTGATCTCAGTTAGTAATCTGTAGATGGTATTCCGTTATTGACACAGAAATTGAATCATTTCCAGGGTTCCTTACAATCCTAGTATTTTTTCCATAAATGGTGCAGAAATACAACCTTGTAAATGTCCCTTTGTCTAACAGATATATTCAGAGATAGCTGAATTTTATACATCTTATATATACAGCAAAAGCTGAAGGCCACAATATCTTACCTGTGACAGGGTAATTTTCTATTTTCTGTGGGACTAAAGGTACAGATACTGTGGCTCTGTATCCTGGGGTTCTCCAGCTGGTGGGACTACAGGCTGATCTCAGCTCCTAGTTGTGGTTCCTCACTAGGAACTATCTTGGGTCTTGCCTTAATCAAGGTAGCACCCTCTTCCAGAGGGTGGCTGATAAAAGGCACACACACAAGACCTGCTCTCCTCGATAGGGACAACTCTCAAGGCTCTCCCACTTTCTGGTAGGGTCTCCCAAGGCCTCAGTTGCTGATGCATTACAGATGGACTCTCCTCCCGTCCAATTCTGCCTTCTTCACCTCCTTAGATCCATTTCCCAAGTTCTATCTCCAGTAATCCTTTTGCCTTCATTCTGCACCTCAAAAATCTGTCCTTTTTTCCAGAAAAGCTAATTTAAGACAAGGAATGAACAAAGATACAGAAGGGCTAATATCTTTCCATAACAATGGGCAAAAACAGAAATAGTTTTATTAGTAATAAAATGCATAAAGTACATATTGCTATCACAAGAAATATCCTTAGAAGCCTGGTGCAACCCATCCTTTCCCAGGTGGGGAGAATGAGGTGGAGAACCAAGTGATGTGCTCAAGGTATAAGCTAATTAGGCGAGAAGCCTCAGCTTGGAATCCACAACTGTGGCCCAGCGGGGCTGAATACAGTATTCCAGCATTTAATCCATCCCCAAGCAACCTCAATAACATGGGAAACAAACTCAGTGTTGAAAATCTACAGTCTCAATAACAAGTGGTTTTTAAAGCCTGTCCTCCAGAGGATAATTTTTAAACTGACCTATAAGAAAACAGGATCTGAGGCTGAATCAAAGATGAAGATGAACTTTATTAACAAACAAAATAGTACCACAGAGGCAAAATCTTACTTCAATGGCAAATCACACAAGTATACATACTTCCACATGTAACACTGGAGTAAATTTCAGTTATGGAACATTAGGCACTAAGTTCACAATCAAATGAAACACACTTCACAACTGTTTAAGTTTTTTCTTTACTGGAGTATGAGACTTTATTTAGCAGTTAACTGTGACAAATAGGTGAGTTTTTAAAATCTAATTCTCAACCTAACTACGGAGTGGGGCCATAGTCTTCAGAACTGTGAAGGAGATGCCTCAGTAGACCCAGGTTCTGTCAGACTCTTGAACTGACCTTTGTTTCTCTGGTTCAAAGAAGAGATCTATAGTGTCTTTGTGTGGGGTAAGCTCACATGCGGCAGGTGTTTTGCTTCTCTGGACTGGCATTCGTTTTGATATTCAATTGTGCCTTAAGAGGCTTGATCTAATTAGGATGATGCGGTTTTCTGAAAACTTGGAGAAGAGGGGAAACTACACCCTTAGAAGGCCTCCAACACCCAAGACTTCAATATGATAATAATGTGATTATTGTTAAAACTGTTGCCAGTTCAGAAGTTCAAACCAACATTTCCCAAGGCACGTTAAGACTGAGTGAATCATTAAGTGAACAGAAACAACTGCAAGAGATAGGGATGATATTTCTCACAGCAATTTGATATGACATATAGCAGTTCCACACATACTGGAACATATCCAAAACCTTATCAAAGTTCAAGCTAGCTAAAATGATTTTGAATTACAAGATAAAAAATGTCAGAAAAATTCAGTTCTTTGCTCTTAGAATAAAATAAACATTGGAAAAATTCAAGTCATCACATTGGTGTCCAGAGACTTGTTTACATTTAGGATAAAATTAGTATTCTAATAGACTTGAGTTGCCTGGTTTCCTCTAGCAATATTTAATTCTTCTTAAATAGAAACATTTTTCATAATGTAAAAAAAATTTTTTTTAAAGGAAATGTTTTATGTTTGAAATCTTTGGAAGAGGCTTTTAAAAACCTGAGTCTTTTAAATGTAAAAGGTAAGAGGTGGGGCTCTGTTCTGGGCCCACTTTATTCCTAAGAGAAAGAACTCAGTCTTCATATTCTAAAATTATTCAATTACATTTATGTTATAGAACTAAACTAAAGCAAGGGAAGTTATGGAGAGCCCTAATTTCCTTGCTATACTTGACAGTCTCAAAAAACATTAATCAGGGATTTTCCGTGTATATTTCAGTACTGTAGAGAAATTGGCATATTAATGTTTAACTATGTTGAAGACATAAAAGTTAAGTGATCTATTTACTTCTATGAACACCAGAAAAAACAATATATGCCCCAAGGGGCCTTCAGACAACTGTGAAGTACATGGGAAAAAAGGAAAATACTGTTTTTCTGAAATCAGTATAGAATGCCTTCACTGACAAGGATAGACTGATGTCTAGCCAATTCCAAAAGAAAGAAGATGTCTATTGTCATTGGTCTTGCTTAGAGATAGTCAGGGAGGCTTCCTAAGGGACAGTCCTGTCTCTATTTTACTCTGCTCATCTACAGAGCTGCACAAAAGTTACAGCACAACAGTAAACATTTTCCTCTGTAAGAGAGGAAAACATACAAATAAGATAATGCTGAGATTAGATGTCTAGAAAATCCATAGAAATTATAAGTCATCAGAAGATTCCTGAGGCAGCAGCCTACAAGATGTCTCCATCCTGGTCTGAAGGATGTTTTCACTTACAGTTTCCTGTTCTAAGGGGCTGCAGGTCCCTGCGCCCTACAATGTTTTCAGTTACATGTTCCTGGTCCATAGGGGTAGTTGGTCACCATAGAAAGCTGCAAGCCTCTCAGCTCTGTACCAACACTTCATCAGTTCCTAAAGATGTCACAGGCTAGGTCTTAACTTACTCCACATCCACAGAGAGAAAGCCAAATATCATCAGATATTTTACATTAAAGTTGAGAAAAAGAAAGTTGCTTTTTTTGAACACTTCTTGAAATCAACAGAGTAATCATAAGATTTTAGTCTACACAGTTAACATGAGTTAGTCTACATAGACAAGACAGAACTTTTTGAAATTAACTAGGTAATTCTTTGGGTTATTTTTATTTTAACAGACTGAGAATAAACTGAGGAGGGTTTAAATCAAGTGCACTTAAATGGCCCAATGAAGCAGCCTTGAATTCGTTCACATTTCCCTTTTGATGGTGATTGGTGGTACTAAGAACGAGTAAGATGGAAGCCAGAAGTTGAAACTTTAGGGCTTTGGCAGTAGGTTGTACTTGTGCAGCACAAACAAGACGGCGGTTAAAGAGGCTGAAAACCCGAAGATCTTCAGAAGGCCAGGCACAGAAGGTAGGTTCCTCTCCAAGAAGGTATGGGTAATCTCAACTGATGGAACATCCTAGATGAATGACATGTTCATTAGCAGAAAATTCTTGCTCCAACAAGGAGAAAAAAAAACCAGTCTGTACCACTGTTCATGGATATGCCCTCCACAATTGCATCTATAATGAATTCAGTGGCTAAAAAAGGTGAGATGTAAGTTTCATGTGCAGTTACTAGTCCATAGAGATGGAGCAGTCATACATACCTTACTCTCAGGTTCTTGTACCCAAATATCCTTCTTGGCCACCATCCCAAGAGCATTCAAAACCTGAAAGAAAGTGACCATGGCATTATGAAATAAAGTTGTATAGTTTTAACAGATTCAAAGTACTATGTTCATAGAACAGCCCCATGAGTAAGTGGCAGAGAAATGGATATACAGATTCTTTCAATGTCGAGAGTGAAAAATGAATGGCTAAAGAAAATATACTAGCCATAAAGAGGAATGAAATCTTGTCATATTTAACAACATAGATGTACTCAGAGGATATTGACTAACATAAACTAGTCACAGAAAGGTACATAACAAATGTTCTTATTTACATGAAAAAGCTGATAGGTTGATCTCCTAGAAGTAGACGGTAGAACAGTGGTTAAAAAGGGTAGGAGGAAGTAAGGATAGTGAGAAGATGGGTAATGGGTATCAAAATACAGTTTTGAGAGGAGTAAGCTCTATTGCACTATAGCACAGTAGGGTGGCTACAGTTAACAATTATTGCATATTTCAAAATAGATGTAAGAGTGGATTTTAAATGTTTCAAATAAACAGTAAATGCTTGCTGTGATGGAAATACTTGCTCTGGTTTGATCACTGTACACTGTTTGCATTTATTGACATATCACACTGTATCCCAAAAGTATCTACAATTATAATGTGTCAGTGAAAATATCCAGCCTCATAAACACATTATAAATCCATTTAACAAAAGAAACAGAAAAGACCAGGTGCCACAAATCCTGCATGACTCAGGAGTGAGAGTGCCTTGGCTTACCTCTCTAGCTGCCCGTTCTCCCGCCTCGACTGCTCCCTCCATGTAACCGCTCCACTGTGTGGCAGTCTCTGTGCCAGCAAAGTAAATCCTGCCCACTGGCTGGCGAATTACACTTCAAAGGAACAAAAAGGTCACACAGATTACATGGGAAGGTGCTGAGGGGGAAATGGCCAATTGCTGCCTTTATTTACTCTGCAGAATACAGGGAAATGTAAATTACTCACAAAATATCCTTGTTACACAGTTCATGATAAAAGGCTAGCCTATCCTTTGCTTTTGGGTTTTGTATACAAGGATCTGAACACTGAAACTAGGGAGAATGAGGCTGTCAGATCATCAGTCACTCAATGTGATGCTGACCTTTTCCAGGACAGTCAGAGTCAGAATGTGAAAACGTGCATATAATCCACAACTGGATCTCTTGGCTGTGTATTTCCTGTGTTGAGTCCATTTTATTTCTCACTCTGTCTTTCTGAAGGCTCCATTTTTTTCTGAGATCACACAAATAGCCACAGAGCCCAGCCATTCAGGCATTCCCAGTGCATCAGCAGGGGCTGCTATTTCTCCCAACTGTTTTTGGACACTGGCTGAAGGCAAGGAAATGGGCCCGTTCTTACAAAGAGGTCCTATCAAAGAGAATCAAGGAAGAGCTGGACCAAATAGCCAATTGTCATCTCCAACCTTCTTGGAACTGATTTCTGTGACGCCTGCTGTCACTTTTACAAACTCTCCTACTGCACACCCCAATCCCATCCCAGAGATCTTCACTCTAACCCACTGGCATTCATTTTTCAGTCAGCCCTGAGCTTCATCTATTACTGATTCTTATCCTTTTAGATTTTTATCACTTCAAAACTAATCTCCTTATTACTAACAAAACTGGTGTAAGTTAAGAAAAACGACATAGTAGGGACTGCAGTTCAGCGATACAGCACTTGCCTAGAACATGTGAGGGCCTAGGTTCTATTGCCAGTAACCCCTAAAACAGAAAAAGATAAAATGCTCCTAAAACGAAGGGTTGACAAATGCTTCTTCCTTAGAAGACCTTATGTTAATATTCTAGCTTGGTTCTTCTAGAAACCATATGAAGGTGTAATGTTACCTATGGGACTGGGCAACACACTGCTTATTCTACAAGTGTCTCTCCTTCTACTTGCACAGGTACACTGTATCTAGGCCGGGAGAACTGTGAAGGAATTGTAAAAGCCTGGTAAGAAGCTGTTAATTAGGGTTTCCTTGAGTGCAATGTCTCTCACACCTGGGCAGATGACCCTGGACACTATGCCTATGAGGCACAGAGCAAGGTGCTTCTAAGTCAAGGTGAAGCCTTGGCTCCATTTCTATCTCATTTTCTCAGACCAAATGTGTACACAGCAAGAATCACACCCACAAGAAGGCTGTCTGATGCTCCTCTGCTAGACAGAAAGATGCATGAGACACATTTAATGCCCTGCATGACTGGTGCCAAACAACCTAGGGTGATCCTGTGAAACTAAATGTCAAGCTAAGCTCAAGAAAGGTCCTCGGAAGACATTGCAATTTGCTTGATCTCACAAGTACCGATGGCTGGAGATTTGGCTCAGTGCTTCTGGCACCTGCCTCACAAGTACTGACGACAACTGGAGTCTTCCCCAATGCTTGGCTATTATTCTAGGCCTTCATATCTTTGTTTTTCTAGAAAGGTATAAACTATCAGAAACATTACAAATAGGAATGTTGCTTCCAGAATTCTCACTGAACAGTTTCTTTTAGGTGTGGTCTTGGTCTTCCTTTAATTGATGGGCAGTACCTTCCATACTGGGTCATGATGCCGGGGGGGAAGTAGGCTGTGTAGCAACCCCCAGAGTATTGCTCCTCACACCAGTTCTTCTCTTCATAGTGCACCGGCTGCAGTTTGTCGGGAGAAGATTTCAAAGAGAAAAGAAAACTGAAATGCTACCAACCAACAACAAAGGCTCAAATATTTATATTTAAAAATAAAGAAAAGTTTTTTTTTTCCCTAACTCATTGAAGGGGACACATGCAATACCAAGTAATGATCTTCCATGAAGTACCAAGAAGCAAATCAGGAATATTTTTGACTAGGGGACACAGGAAGTATTCCACCATCAGGACAGAAGGCATCTTTATTCACATACTCAAGAATATGAGCTATGTCTTAAGAAAATTCTATAAATACTTAGCCTGTGGAAAGACTTTCTCCAGTCTCTAAAAGAATAGTCTTTCCTTCCCCACTACCCAAGCACTGCTGATGAGAAAAGGCTGACAAGGAGGAAGCAGAAGCACAATACCTAAGAAAAGCTTCTGACACAGTCCCTTTCCTAAGCTGAAAAAGTGCATGATGAGAGTCTTGCTAAACAGGGGATGATTAAGATGAAAAATCTGTCCTGAGGACATGAGAGAATCTTCTCTCATTTCTCTGATACTATAATCCAAAAGTTTACTATGTGAACGATTCAGAGACACATCTCTCCTAAAAGCCCCGACCTAATATGAGTTCTTCAGAAATAATTTCCTCCCCTTTATTGCTTTCAGTGTTGAAGTGAAAGCTCTGAAATTCCTAAATGAGTTGTGAAATGAATCTCCATGTGGAAAAATAAGCTAATGTTGCTTTGACCTAGGCATAGAATCTGTATTCAACTTGTCTTGTCAGTATTTACTACTATTCTATCACCACCACATAAGGACATAGCTAGGATTTTACTTTGCAGCAGGCAATTAACACTGATATGAGGGCAGAGACCCTGGCTTTGGAACCAAACTTACCCATGCTTGACAAACTACCTATAGCTTCAGGCTCCGATCATGATTGGCTACCAGTTATTCAGTGAATCTTTAACCAGCCCAAAGGAACTATACCTGACTGTCTATGCACCTGACACAATTTTGAGTGGTGTTTTAGGACTGCTGAAATTAATCTTTCAAGACTGTCAGGAAACCAGAATCTGCTTTGCTTTATTACTTGGAAGAAGTAGAGAAAAGTCTGCTAAGGAGTAAAGCTGGGGTTTTTTTGTTTGTTTGTCTGTTTTGTTTTGTTTTTTGAGACAGGGTCTCGCTTTGTAGTTCAGGCTGGCCCTGAGCTCACCCTCAAACTCACATCACAGCAATCCTCCTGCCTCTGCCTCCCGAGTGCTGGGATTACAGGCAAGAGGCACCACGCCCGGCACTGTGGTATGTGGTACTGGTTGCTGCTGGGCATGAGTCTCCATGCCCAGTACAGGTATGTGGTTACCGGGGATCAAACTCAGGCCCTTGCGCTTGCAAGACAGGTGCCAGAACCACTGAGCTAAATCCCTGGCCCAAGCTGGGGGTTTCTTACTTCTAATGCTTCTTGAGATCCCAACACTTTGGCATATAGCTCACAGATTTTCTTCTTCCTATAAGAAAGAGCCAAAAAATTGTCAAGTAATAGCTGATGAGTAAAATATATATATATATATATATATATATATATATATATATATAGTGGGTTCTAGGGTACTTGCCAATGAACTAGATTTATCACACAAAACTGAAATGGCTTTCTGTAGCTATACACAAGGAACAAATCAATGAGTTTCTGTATTCATATTAACTTTCTATGCCTTAGTATGGTTATTTGATTTCAAAAGTCAATAAAATGTTTCTTCCTTTTAAAAATATTTTTGTCTTTTAACTATCTGCTCTGATATATGAGATTAACAAGAAATAAAAGAGTAAACTAAATTTAATATTAGTAATTGATTCTGCATCACTTTTCTGTAATTGTAGAATTCTGAAAGGATTCCATTTATAAATCTACAATACAGTATATCCTATTTTTGTGTTTAAACATATACAAACTTATAAGGCTCATTTAATGTTTTAAGCATAAGACGTGCTATTCTTGAAGGGTGTTATAGTCATTGCAGTCTCATTATTTGTCACTTGAACAGAATGGTGTGTGGACCAGGATATTCTGTGCTCCAAAGGGTATCTGGGGGTTCACACAATATGCTGGGTGATATTATCTCAAATATGGACTTTGGCTATAATCATAATTCTTTATATGTAAAATATGGCACATATTGTATCTGACAAATCAGTAGCCATATTTAGCCAAATTGTTCTTGAAAGAAGATATATTTTAAAAAGGTCTAATTTGCTAGAGTTGCCATTTAAGAAATTTATAATTCTATTATTATTCTATGCCTGGATTTGTTTAAATAGGTTTACATTGAACCAGAAAGATATTTTTTTATATTTACTTTTTAAATTGTCACATAGTTTAAGCACACAAAAGTGACCAAGATTTGTTAAAGGCTAACAAACATCTGGAAAAATATTTGCTAAAAAATGAGGCAAAAAGTTTAATTCAACTCTTTAAGATGAGCATTAAAAGCTGGCGAGAGTAATGGCCAAAAAACCCCAAATAAAAACAGTATGTAGTGCAGGGAGATCAAGCTTATTAGTAACAAAAGAAAAAGATTTAAAAATACATAATTTTATGCTCCCAATTACTTTAGAAAATAGTCTTAAAATATAACTTCAATTCCTCTAGGTACTGTGGGGCAAAATGGAGGCTTATAAATCTATTTAAATCACATTATTTATAAAACTCTCAGAACTTGTATTTCATGGGCAGAGAAGAATAAGTCAGAAGGAGGAGGTGGAATTAAAATGTTGCTTATTGCTATGCCCTTTTCCCGTGGAAAGTTTTAATACAGAAACAAATGTCACTCCTGAGATGCCATTACACAACACAGAAGTAGATATTTAAATTCCAGGTTAGTCAGGAAAATTTGGTTCTGCCTTAGTAAAACTTTTGAGAAGTTTAACTACTGTGTGAATCATAACCAAATGTCTACCTCCAGGCTAGTACTTATTTTATTATTAATAAGGAAAGAAAACAGGAAATCCAAAAGAAAATGTCAAGTTTAGTGTGGTGTATGTAAAAAGTATGTGTTATCTGCTATTCTTGACTTTATTGTAAGTTAGCTACTGTAATTTGTATGTATATGTGCCTCCAAAATTCATATGTTGGAACTTAACCTCCAAGGTGATATTATAATAAGGTGGGACTTTTGAGGAAATGCTTAAACAGGAGGGCTCTGCTCAGTTTGTTTTCTATAATTTTCTCTATATATCTTACAGGACAACTCTATTTCTCAATCACTCTAAGAAAAATACAAACATGTAAAATTAAATTCATGTATGCATACTGCCAAGAAGATGGGTTAATGGGGCCCATAGCAAAATGAAGAAAGATTTGATTTATTGGGGTTGGGAATATTTGTGAAATACTGTTTTTACCAATGCTAGTCTAGTGTTGTTATAATATAACACAATATAAAGTTAACTTTTTATACATTTTTCAGATATAGACTCTTTACCTTATTTCCTTATGGAACTTGGCAAGTCGATCAGCTTTCCGGGCAAGTATGAAGCTGGAAAATGAGAGGACATTTAAATGATCAGATAATAGTCATTTATCTTAAGAGATGCTCTTTCTTTTTGAAATATTCTTACTGCCACTTAACTTTCCTCCTCGACTAAATGCCATATTGTCTTCTACCTCTCTCTGTGTCCAAAACTGTTAGGCTATAAGCTCTTAAACAAAGCTTACCTAATACACAGTAATTTACTCTTGAAGTTTAAATACAGTAGGCATTCGGTACGAAATATAATGCTAGATGAATTAATATTTCACTAAATGATTATCCTGGCAATGAGTGTTACCTTCTGCCAAACACTTGATAAAAGCTGGCCAAATACTGATACGGGTCCATAGTAGATGCCACGGTAGACCCCTAACCACCCATTCAGGACTAGTATTCGGTACCTTTCACTCACAAGTGTACTTGTTCCCCAGCAATTATACTCAGCAACAGCAGAAATGTTAAGGGAAAAATTCCACTCTTCCCTGGAGGCAACTGGCACCAAATGACCAGCTTTGGGGCGGCGTAAGGTCGATCCCTCCAGCTCAATTCAGGTGACTCTGAAAGACTAGCCTAGCTCCAGAGCTTTCCACAGGATGGCTGAAGCCTTCAGTGGACAACATTAGAGTCCAGCTCTCCCTTGGCCTGATCCTGATTCATTCCCCTCCTCTATGGGCAGTAATGCACAGAGCATTTCCAAGTAAACCTGCTGTGGCTAAATCTCTATCTGTGAGTCAGCTTCTTGGGAAACTGGCTTAAAAACAGTCCTCAAGCAAAGTAATTCAGTAAAACTCAGTTATATTCTATTTCCCTTTAATCAAACAGATCTTACTTATTATACTGATATTACCAACTGAATGTATATTTTAAGTAATTGAATTGTGACATAAAATCCTTGGACTATTATTGGAAAGCTTTCAAAAATCCAAAAAAAGGGCTAGGGATGTAGGTCAGTGGTAGTGTTTATGCTTAGCACAGGAATAAAAAGTTCAAATGCTCTAAGGACCATGAAGGTATTTCTCCATTTTAAAAGTTTTAAGGAAATGGGACTGTAGCTCAGGCTAAAAAAAAAAAAAAGTGCTTGCTTCACACGAATGAGGCCCTAGATTCCACTCCAAGCTCAGAAAAGAAATATTTTTTATATTGTGTTTTTGTTATTCTAGAGTAAAGAGAAAAGTAGATTAGAGCTGAAATGATATTTCCTCCTCTCTCCACTCCCCAATTAAACTGTTCCTGAATTGTACTGGTAATTCCTCTAGGACTGTGATTTGAGATCATTCTGGAAAGAAAAATATGAAGTGTGTTAACCCAAAGAGTCGTTATTTCAGAGGAAGTTAAAGTCTACTGAAGAAATTTGAACTACTGAATTTTATGGGATATAGCCATAATTTTATTTAAAACTTTAATAAGGCTCATTATTAATGACTTTAGTTAAATATTAGGCTTATGTAAGAATCACTAAGTTTAGACTTCTACAATATTTAAAAGAAAATCAGCACTATCTGATGAAAGAGTAGATGATTAGCTACAACCTTTTTAATCAACTCATTTTGTATGGTTTTTACAATTCCTTTCCAAAGGAACTATAAATTCCATACTAACAATAAGTTAGTGTTGACTATTTCTGTAAAATGTCAGATCATGAATTAAATAACCTATTTGGTGTAACTATGAACAAATATGTTTCAACTTTATTTGTTGTTTTATTGTGGAAATTAAAAATGCTGGCTCTGCATTGGGAGCATTTCAGAGTTCTAAAGTGCAAGGTCTTTTCCAGTTTCTAAAAGGTGATCGATACAGTACTGGGCAAATATCACCTCTGTCTTTGAAACTTTCATGGGCAAATACAAAGAGCAGGGTGGAGGTCACATATCTTTAAGGTTTTCATTATCAAGAACAAAGTGCAGGATGGAGGTAATTCTTGATAATGCAGGAGAGAAGGTGGTCAACAGATATGAAAGAGAAATTATAATTTTTCCTTGACCTTCATAGATTCCTAGCTGCAGCAGATTTACGCAACATATGAGTTTACCAAGAGAAAAACAACCAAGTTTATCATGTGTAGTACATATAATGTGGAAAATACTTTGGTGAAAAGTAACTCGAGGTAGTGGTTTATGAGTCTGGCTTATGTAGTATATCTAACATGGAAAATTTCAGAGCCAAAGGAGAGTAGTTTCAGGTGTCCAAAGGTGGAGGACTATGGGAAGGCAAGTGTATGGGAAGACGTTAGTGCAGTAAAGTCTGCTTGCAGAGTTCTCTGGCTCTGTCTCTGAGCTGGTAACAGGTTGTTTCCAATAAAGGAGAATTTTTATCTTGTCTTCAGGTGGAGAAGGGGGAAAGATAGAGAAACCTTTTACTCTGAATCTCTGTCCTGCTCTCAGGCAAACAGAATATAAAAAGCTAACATCTTAATTGTCTTCAACTCAGTGATCCTTCATATTGCAGGGAGTTACATTCTGGTCTACAAGTACAAAATTTCAGTTAGCTAGAGGAATAAGTTCTGGTGATCCATTTGCACAGTAGCATGACTATAGGTAATAATAATCTATTGTATATTTCAAAATAGTTAAAAGAGGATTGTAAACGTTTTAATCACAAAGAAATAACTACCTGAGGTGGTGAATATGCTACTTAGCCTGATTTGATCATTTCACAATGCAGACATGTACTGAAACAACACATTGTACTCCATAAATATATACACTGGTCTCTAAAAGTTCCTTTATTGCTTCTGAAACTGTGTTCTTTTAGGGTGTGGTAAGGTATAGCCTATTTGTACGATTTTTATGAAGGGCCAAAGGTAGGCAACTGGGAGTTGTGGCCCACCTTAACATTTCCTTTGTGGAGTGCCTATTCCCTTCTCTGGACTATTAGTCCCCAGCAGGTGACAGAGAAAAGAAGAGTTCTTCTCCTGTCCTTTCATCCCTCCCCACAGTTCCTCTGTTCTGTGCATAGAATCATGCCTTATGCTATCCATTCACTTCTGAAGGTAAGGGAAGCACTGCTGATGAAGGATAACTGAGAAATAATCAACCACAAATGTGCTATGCCTTTCACTTGAGGTCTGGCTTGACTGAACTGTGCCTCTTAACTGGTCAGCCATCTTATATCTCAGGGTAACAGCTAACATTGCTGTATAGTAGGAGTTTGGAATGGAGAAAATGACAAAGCCAAGAAGTCCTGTATTTAGAAGGTTTTATGAGATAGGGAGCTTTCTCTCCAAATGATTTGAAGATTCTGCCTCTAGGCAAGGCTAACTACCATACTACCAATCTAAGCTGGGTTTTTTTTGTTTTGTTTTGTTTTGTTTTTTTGAGACAGGGGGTCTCACTTTTGTAGTTCAGGCTGGCCCTGAGCTCAGCTTTGAACTCAAGCAATCCTCCTGCCTCTGCCTCCCATGTGCTGAGATTACAGCCGTGAGCCACCACACCTGGCACTGTGGTATGTGGTTTCTGACTGCTGGTGAGAATGAGTTTCCATGCCCGGCATTCTTGTAGGTGGTTACCAGAGATCCAAACCAGGTCGTTGCACCTGCAAGGCAGGCACTGGAACCAATGAGCTAAATCCCCATCACCAATCTAAGTTGTTTTTTACACTCTATCCTCAACATGTAAGTTTTATATGAGAAAGGAATATATGGATACTAGTTCAAAATTTCAGTAGCTTCCCAGCGTTTTTGTACTACACACAAACCATCACTAAAAATATTTTAATACACAGGAACATAAGATAGTTTTGTAGGGTTATTTATTATTTGTCCAGCTTAATTCCACAGTATCATACTTTGTCAGAATCTACAACAACACAATTTGGAAAATGCAGAACATGCAGCTCTAACTTACCCCATGATGGCAGGTATCGATCCATCTGGTTTGGTATCATCCAGGGTTATTGAAATTGGTGCATCTTCATCCTCAATGATCATGCAGCCACAGTAATCTTAACCAGGAGAAAACCAATAGGTGATTGAGACTAACCTCATTAGAGAAGCACACATATAAAACACAAGAGAAGGCACAAGTTACGTAATTGGTATTTGTCTCAACTCAAGAAGCCATGTCTTGTTACATGCCCACACTGACTATATAGGGATGTCTATTTTCTCCATATAAAAATCCATTTCTATCACCTTTACACAAAGAGGTTATGATTAATACATGGGAAAAAAGGTAAGATGGCCCTGTAAGGTGGAATACATGGGAGAAAAAAGGGAATATATTAAAAGGAATCACCTCTATCTACCGAAGAAGGAATCCTGTATGAGAAGAAAGCTTATCAACAATAGGCACCATATCTGGCAAGCAAAGCTACTAACTCCCAGACTTTTCTCATTCAATACTCAAAACACCCTGACAAGTATTAGTGGTACTATTTTATTCTTACAGATTGATGCTAGTAAGCGAGTGAAGCCCACGAACATCTGACTTCAAAGTACAGCTCTTTACACTGGGCCCCTTGACTCATTCTGCTCATGCAGAGTTAAATGGCAAGGCTACACTAAGAACTAGAGCAACAGTGGCATCACAAGTGATGTTCTCAGTGGGCCCTTTTTCCTCTTCTACCTCCAAAAGTACCCTGAGGGTCACTTTGTGATGTCAAGTGCTATGAAGAAATTAACATATTTCTTATCCTTTCTCTAACAATTTGAAAACAGTTTAAATGTGAATAAGAGCAGCTCACCCTTTTTCTTCCAGAAGGCTTCTCTATAATACATCATGCACTTAATGACAGACCCCATTGGAAGGCGCTGAATTAACTGGGTTCTCTCTGGTGGAAGTTCTGGTTTGAAGTGTATCTTGGCAGTTAGAGTTGGAGGGATGGCGCTAATTACATATCGGCACTGAAACACACATGTGCAAAACATTACCTCAAATATGTGCTGCAGTTTTTGAATAGGGTGTAAAACATCATTATCTTTCAGAATGACACTGAGCAGAAAAAATAAACATAAGGCAACTGTGGGGCACCCAAATCGATCTTGGTAGGTCAACTGAGGCTAGTAATTTGAGAGAATGAGGAAGAAATACGTCCATAATAATTATACCATTACCTGGATTATACTAGATTAGAAGTTGCAGAAGACACACAGCCTATTTACTGTAAGCTCCTTTTGACTAAAATGAATTACCTCGTAGCGTTCATGATTCAGTGTCTCTATAATGATGCTGTCACCTGATTGGTCAACATAGGTGACGGGACAGTTCAGCTTCACTCGGTCACCTAGGAGATCCATCATCCTTTCACTCACTTGACCAGATCCACCCTTAAACTTCCGTTCCTATGAGAAAAGGTAGGAAGGAAAGGAAATATTACAAAAGATCAGAAAGTCCTATTTGCAGTTAACTAGGAGCTCTCCAGAAAGTCACAGCCAGGCTTCTACCTTCTACACACTTAGAAGAACTATTAGAATTACTCATTACAATACAGGCAGTCTGTCGAAGCACCTCAGTTATCCTCTGCACAACAGCAAAAGAAAAGCCATTATTGTACCAGTTCATAAAATCATAGACCAGACAAAATATTTCCCTAGGCCAGTACTGTCCTCACCATATGGAAACAAAGTCAGTGGGCTTCACATATACAAGAGTAAGTTACAGAAAAGGAGCCCTGAGATGAGGATACCTACACTAGTCCCTGGGGATATAGTTTCTAACTCCCCTTGGCTTCTTGCAGTCCAGGATAGGCTGCAGTTACCTGGGTAGATAAGGATGTAAGAGGTGCCATGCTATATATGTGACTCTAAGAACAGGCTGAGGGTGCTCTTAGAGCCAGATATACACTACCATTCAGTCATTGTCAAAGAAGGTTCTTGGGGTCCAAATCTTAGATCTTGAGCAAATTTGGATAAAACTGAAAGTTCTGCAGTGGAAGGAGATAGGTAAAGGGAAGGCTAAGTGTATATTTGTTCTTTTAGACATTATTGAATAGTTCTCTTGAGAAAGGCTATATGGCAAGGAGCATTCTGACCACAGATATCTGCTATCCTCAATGTGGAAATGCATTCAAAAGGCAAATCCTTAATACAATACATTTGGTAAAAATTAAGAGAATATTCTTAGCCTGTTATACAAAATTCTTTTAATGATTAGAAATATACTGTAATAGAGTGAGTCATAGCCCAACACTGATAATTAGATAACTCCATCATGAACAGCTATGTGATTTTTATATTTTTATAAATGGCTGCTGTTTTAATGAAACCGCCATAGTTCTTTTATAAAAATATTTCCATAGTGGTTCAGACATAAATTCATGATTTATCTCTTCTCAAGAAATGGATGTCATTTAATTTGTAATATGACCTATTTTCCAAGAGTTGTTTTGAGTTTTAGTGTAGTCAAAAAATAGTAAACTATTTCCATCTTGTTTACTATTTGCCTTTCCATATTTAATACTTATTGAATTAAACTATTAGAAGGTAAACTTGATATTATGATAGAAGCTTGAAATTGCTATCAGAATTGTGCTTTCCCAAAGGTCATGCAGGGATTATTGGGAAGTATATTGCCTTCTCTGAGTGCAGTATACAAATAGCAGGCATGAGTCAAGATGCCTCAGAAAGTAAAACATGGGTTTGTAATGGAGTAATGTGAGATTTCTGTAAGTGAAGACACACACAAAAATGCAACTATCTCACATTTGTCAAAACTAAAGGGTCAATGAACAATAACTATTGGTGTCAAGAGAACAACTTATGCATTTCTGGTGATCTAGAGAGGTAATGGAGGAACATTCTATGCCTTGATAATGCACCTAGTATTTTAGGATTCAGAAAACAGAGAACAACTAAACTTCATCCCATCCAGACATAACATTCCTAGAAAACTTACTCATTCGCTCTTGATATGGAAGGGCACTGAAACAGAGAATCTCAGAGCTTGAAGAATCAGGAAACTAAGATCCTGGCTTTACCATCAATTTGTCAGAGGCCATCCAATGAATACGGTGAGTTCATTCATTACTAACAGAACTCGTATGGAAGCCAGGGAAATGCATGTGAGCAACAAAACTTTAGAGTTCAAACTTTAGAATTTATTATGGAGTGACCATAAATCATTTATGTGAGTCAGAAGAACAGTCATTTTCATTTTGTAACAGTTAACACACAGAATGACATAAAAGAAACAGATGGGACAAAAGCCTATGTCTACTGTTGGGAACCACCCTGTTTGGGAATTGCAAAGTCAAAATTGACCAGGCCTTCCTGCCTGCGGATGGACTTTGGACTTCACTTTTGTCTTCATCACTGGTAGCAACAGGGACTCAATGGTCCCACATGCTGTGATGCTTCAGGGCAGAACTGCACCGGATCTCCCCCTTCTCAAGGACTACTGCTGACATCTGCTTTGCCCTGAGGAATCCTCATCTACATAACTTCTCTAGGGCTATTGTTGGTGTGGCCCTGCCTTTCCGGGTATTTTGGAATGTAGATAATAAAAGGTATGGTAGGCTGGGGTCGGGAGTCCTTGCCACACAGAGTAGCATGGATCAGATCCAAGCTCAGTTTTCTCTAAGTCTCATTTCTGCCTAATTATTAATTATTTCGCCGTGTGCTGTGAACTCACAGGAGACTAGAACTTAATGCAAAAGTTCTAGTTACATTCCCTTCCCCTGTTTACTACAGTCTACAACAGAAACAATTTTAAATATAATTGTATAAGTACCAGAATTTTTTGAAATTCACTTATTTTAATAATTTAGCTTCTCCTATATAAACAGGCCACTTTTTTCTACCACTTAAAGACACGAACTTAACTCCCAACATCTAGTTAATTCAAAACAAACCATTCTTTAGCTGTGAATTTCTCTTCAGGAATAAACAAGAAATGAGAAATTTTTTTATACATGTTTTTTGAGTTCATTTTAAACTGCTAATTATTCATGGTTGACAATACTGAGGAAATGATTAAGACAATGCTCTACATAAAAGCAAAGTCACAGATAAAGTTGCAATTTGAAAACAGACATGCCATACCTGGCCTCCATTGGTGACTGAGAATATCCGAGTGGTGCCACCGCACTGCTTCACATACCACAGGAACCACAGAGCAGAGACCTCATGGGGCTCAGAGGTCACATTGATATTCACAAATAGAGTAGCAAATTGCTTAGCAGTCCTGTTCGTAGCACAAGGAGGGACAACCCATACAGGAGTCAGAGGAATGCTTATTTTTCAAAACAATGTAGGATAGTCATAACATATGTGTATTACTTTGGGGGGGAAAATACCCTCATGGGCTATATTTCCAAAGGAATGTATTTTTTTAAATTCAAATCTTTATTGGTACATTATGAATACACATCATCATCGCACGCAACATTGAGTTTGCACCAGAATATGACACGACTTCTCATTTT
Organism: Petromus typicus; assembly: GCA_004026965.1. Classification (NCBI taxonomy): domain Eukaryota; kingdom Metazoa; phylum Chordata; class Mammalia; order Rodentia; family Petromuridae; genus Petromus; species Petromus typicus. Next base: position 2,134 of record PVIR01020803.1, on the reverse strand, counting down.
TTCCCCTCCCCCACCCACCCTGGACTCTCACACTCCCTATATACATAAGCTTTGTTTCCTTTTCTAAAAAATTACTATCACAAGGAATGTTTTTTTTTTTTAACTCTTGAGAAAAATAAAAGTTTTTCCTTGCTATTCAAAATGTACAGGTTATCTCCAAATATATTGACCATGGTTCTGACTAAAGGGTCAATATGCTTGCCAGATTTTTTTTTTAAATTGAAATCTTTATTGGTATGAATCTGTTTTCTATTTCCTCTTCATCTCATCTGTCTTGATTCTGGTCTAGGCTACTACTGTTCCTCAACTGGACCACAAAAGTCGTATCTACTATCTGGTCATTCTGCATCTCTCTTACACTTTTTCCATACTTTACACAATGAAGTCTTTTAAAAGGAAACAAAGCTATTGTACATAGGGGGTAGGGGAGTTGTAGGGTGGGCAAAGGAATGGGAAAAAATGAGAATTAAGTTGTGTCATATATTGGTACGAATTCTAATGTTGATTGTGAGCATGATGTGTATAAAATGTACCAATAGTCAATTAAAATATAAAGGTACAAAATTCAAAGAAATCTTCCACTTAAAACCCTTCAGTAGGCTAAAATGGAGAAAATTCAAAATCTTGAGTCGTAACCAATACATACTATGTCACAGACTGCTTCATCATTACTTAAACCTTGCCTTAAACTACCTGCTGTTGTCACCTCTGTGGTCCAGGCACATACTAAGCATTCAGTGGCTAAACTTGCCAATCTCCTTCCCATCCCAGAGTCTTCAAAAAAAGCTGTTTTTTGTTCTCTTTGCCTGGAAGATAACATTCTCTTGGTTCATTCACTGTTCTCTCTCCCCTTCCATCCTGTGGGTCTCTCCTAGAAACAATCCCCATCCTCTTACCATCTCGTCCCTACAATGATTCCTAGAAGACACCATCCCTACTTTTCCTGTTTCTGCCAATCTTGTGGGTCACTCTTGGAAGATATTATCTTGCCACAAGGTACAGTTTTTGTATACCACCCCTCCCTGGTTCTTTCCTGAAAGATACCATTTCTTCACACCACCTATCCTTCCTCACTCAGCCCAGTCCCTGGAACTCATTGAGAATAAGTTCCCTCTGTTTAACAATCACATTCCTTATTCTACCACATCCCTGTTTATCATGCATGATAGATACCATAAACCCACTATCATGTAATTTTCCTCACCTCCTTCCCCATCTTTCATTCAAAGACTATACATCCTCTTACATCATCCAACTTTCCCTAACTCATCCCATTCCTTGAGGTCATTCCTGGATTATACCATTTATACCAAATCTAAATTTCTATTTCTCCCCTTCAGGCCCCAGCCGCGTTTCTGATGCAGTATCCTGACAACTCAATACCTACATTGCCTTCTGCCCCTGACACCCCTGATGTAATGTATCATCCTGCCACACAATGCACTGTCTTGCCTGACCCTGGCTGTTTCTTGAAAGACATCATATTTTCCCATGCTAATCACCCTCTGTTGTCTTTTTATAATCATGGCATCTTGACTGCTGCCTGTTTTACTGATCCTTCCTACTCTGTGAAATAGTCCCAACAGCAGCCACTCATTCTGTTTCTCTCTGCTTCTGTGGAAGATTCCTGGAATATACCATCTTTCCCCAGGAACAACTTTTTCTGAATTTCCCATGTGTTTATGGGTCATTTAACAGAATAATAATCCCATGAAATGATACCACTCCCCCCCATCCAATTTCTCTTAGCCATTTTTGGAAGATAGCATTCCAGCAAAATTATCCCAAAATCTCTTTTCCTTCTGCAAATAATGGCCATTTCTGGAAGTTAGCCACACTGTCTCCCTTCACCCACTTTGGTACATTCCTAGAAGACACCAAATCTTCCAAGATCCTCATGTCAGTCTTCCCCTCTCCCCGTGAACCATCCCTGGAAGATACTATCCTGCTATACTATTTCTGTGTCCATTCGGACTCTATTCAGTCATTCTTAGAAGCTACCATTCACTCTTTCTCTGTTCCACCTTGCCTCAATGCCTCATTCCTATTACATACAATCCCACTCCACAATACATACACTAGTCAGTCTCATCCAGGCACTTATGAGTAATTATAGGAAGACATTATTCCCCAC
>PVIR01020802.1:0-30144 GCA_004026965.1 Petromus typicus | reverse complement strand
GCTGCTTTTCACTCTTTCACAGCTGTGCTGCCTTCTGTCCAGCATGAACTTGTTTCTCCTCTGTCATGCCCCTCTGCCTTGGAGCCAGCCAACTAGGAACCAAAACCTCTACAAACTGAGCTACAATAAACCTTTGCTCCTTTCACTTTAGGTATCCCAGCAATGAGAAAAGTAGGAGCACACGCCTGCAATCCAGTTACTCAGGAGGCTTAGGCAAGAGGATCACGGGTTTGAAGCCAGCCTGGGCAATTTAATGAGACTTTGCCTCAAAATATAAATTTAAAAAGCTTGGAAATGCTGGGGATGTAGCTCAAAAAAGTGCTGAGGCTTCTCTAGAGAAAGTAATGAACAGTACAAGATGAGACCCACCCTCACTTTCCACCACTGAAATGCTAAAGAGAAATGCGTAAAAAAGCTTTTATTTAGTATATATAACATTTGTATCTCCCCTCTAGGGCCACTGTTAGAGTGCACTAGCCTCCTTACTTAATAGTTAACTTTGCCTTTTTTTTTTTTTTTTAAGTTTTCTTGAGACAAGGTCTCACTCTGTAGTTCAGGCTGGTCCTGAACTCAGCCTCCAGCTCAGCAATCCTCCTGCCTCTGCCTCCCCAGGGATTGCAGGACACCTAGTGAAGCTCACTTAAAAATGTCCACATCAGGGCCGGGGAGTTAGCTCAGTGGTTCCGGCGCCTGTCTTGCAAGCGTAAGGACCCGGGTTCGATTCCCCGGTAACCACATAACAATACTGGGTGTGGAGACCCACACCCAGCAGCAACCAGTACCACATACCACAGTGCCGGGCGTGGTGGCTCACGCCTGTAATCCCAACACTTGGGAGGCAGAGGCAGGAGGATTGTGATGTGAGTTTGAGGCTGAGCTCAGGGCCAGCCTGAACCACAAAAGCGAGACCCTGTCTCAAAAAAACCTAAAAAAAAAAAAAAAAAAAAAATGTCCACATCAATCACCACTACCACATTGCATGGTAGGGGCCTAGGGCTTGGGACAGCCAATCAGGATGTGACAAACTCCAGGGGAGGATTTTTCTGCCACCCAATAAAAGCAGCCGAGAACTAAGGGCCCTCGAGTTTTTGCCTCCAGGCCCTCTACTCTCACAGGGCCACTTTCTGTCTTCTCCTTTCTTCTCTTGCAAATAGTGTCTTTGTTTTCCCTCTAAAAGTCAGTCCCTTTAATCCTTCCCTGGGGCAGGGTTTACAGATCCCTGAGAGCTGCTCAGACAGCAGAGGGGAGTTGTGGAATAGCATACACACCAAGACTGACACCCTGTGCCCCGTGTCCTCCCCGGAGAAGGTCCTCCCAACCTTCGTAGGGAACAGAAGGAAGATGAGTGTGATGGGACAACCTTATGACAACAGGTGACAATAAAACTGTCACCTGTAATCTCCACCCTCTGGAGGTGGAGGCAGAAGGATCTCAAATTTTAGCCCAGGTTGGAAAATTTAGCAACCCAGTAAGAGTCTCAAAATAAAAATAAAATTAAAGGGGTCTGGGAGTGAAGCTCAAAGCAAAGGTCCTGGGGTTCAGTTCCTAGTCCTGAAACAACACCCCCCAAAAGTGCTGAAAGCTCATAGCGATGTAACTTGCACACAGCTAGTAGAAAAAACAAATGAGATACAGGTGGAAAACATTAGTGTTGAGTGGAAAAATGTGCAAATGTAAACGACGGAATGAGTTTGCTACATGACACGGTGTTTGTAAATTGCAAACACATCCACATAGCGGACGATGCCATGTGTGGTGCAGACCAGGCAGAACTGGGGGAAGTAGACTGAGGACGCTGCTGTGAGGTCCAACCGGATGGGGAGAGGGGGGCGACAGTGAAGGAGGAAAGTGGATTCACACAGCTGGAGAGGGGCCTCGGGATCGCGATCGTGGTGAAGAGGTACCACGAGCTGTGAGGTCGAGTTGTCTCTGCCCCTTCATAAAACGAAGCAGACCATAAAGCGAGTGGGTGAGGCGGAGGAGGACAGTAGCTAGGAGGATGTAGGTTCAGTTCTCAGTTCTGCGACTTCCAATCTTTGGGACTCTAGCACACCACCTATTCATTCCCACCGCGGTTTATTTATTGGTTTAGCTAAATACAGCTGGGGCAGAGTGTGGCTCACTGAGAAGGAAAAAGGCAGAGAGAGGGCCTGGAGGTATGAGAGGTAGACAGACACATGCCACCCACAGCATTGTGGGCCCAAGCCACGGGCTCAGAATTTGTTCTAATTACCGTAGAAACCTCTTGGAAGTTTTAAGCAGAGGAAAGTTTTTAACAGCATTAGTTTTTATTTTTAGTGGTATGGATCGAAACTGTATAACCTCTAAACTACATCCCCCAACCCCTGAGAAAGTTTTAAGAGAAAACCAGATAGAAAAGCATGTATTCAGAAAGATCATTTTTGTTGCTTCATAAAGTTTGACTGGAGGACAGTGAAAGCCACATAAAATCTGAGCCTCAGTTTCCACATCTGTTGAATAGCAACAGACCCGCCAACTCAGGGCCCTGGTGACTTGGGGGGAACAATCTGTTCCCGGCTCGGAGGCAAAGGCCGCCTCAACCGCTTGGGCGACTGGAGCTCCTGCGGCCCCACGAGCCCATCTGAGGCCTGGGGATCCAGCCTGGGAGCGGCACCGGCTGTCGCTCGCGGACGTGGCCGCTGGGCGGCGCCGCGGACCCGGCCGGCTCCCGCAGGAAGAAGCCTCGCCGCTAGGTGGCTCGGCGCTCTGCAGCTCTGGCCTGGAGAGGCCCGGCCGAGGCGGGTCCGCCGCGTGGGGCAGGACCGCGGCCAGGGCGCCGGCCAGTCGGGCTCCCGGGGCGACGCCGTGGGGGCAGGGCCTGCTCGGGGGCGGGGCCTGTGGGGGCGGGCCTGCCCGGGGGCGGGGCCGCGGCGACCCGGCGTGGTAGACACCATGGCGGCTGCGCGGGGCGCCTGAGCGGGCGGGGGCCATGAGCGCCGCCCGGTCGCAGTTCAGCATCGATGACGCCTTCGAGCTTTCCTTGGAGGACGCGGGTCCCGGGCCCGAGTCCAGCGGAGTCGCCCGCTTCGGGCCGCTGCACTTCGAGCGCCGGGCCCGGTTCGAGGCGGCTGACGAAGACAAGCAGTCCCGGCTACGCTATCAGGTGAGGGCCTGGCCCGCCTCACCCCTGCCCCGGGCCGGGCTCTGAGAACCCCAGCTCGGGGGATAATCTGCCGAGAGGCCCAGCTGGAGCGGGACACTGTCTTCGATGCGACCCCGTCCGCTTTGATCTCGATACCCGGCCCGCCCTGGGGAGCCCGGCGCGGGAGCTCATCCCTCAGCTATAGGGCGGAGGGCTGATCCCTCGCCCCGCAGATTGCGAGAGCCCTTCTGTATCTGGACCAGATGTTGCTGAGAGGGAGAGAAACTGATTACTGGAACCTGCGTCCCCTTCTGTGCTCTGGAAGTGCTCAGCCCATCTCTGAGCTAGAGGCTTCCACTCACGTGACCACTCAGCGCACATCCGACTCCCACTGAGAACCTCCGCCCCTCCTAGAATCCTTTTCTCGGGGACCCACACCAGATCCCTATGCCCTAACCCAGGGCCTTTCTCTGTCCCCCTTAACCCAGAGCTGTCCTGCGGGGGCCCCTAAAACATCACCCTCAAGAGCTTTAGAGGTCCCTGTCCCCGGAATCCATGCAAGGAACCCTCACCAGACCTCCCCTGCCCCCTGCTCTCCGAAGTCCCCACCATCCACCCACCTCCTACTGGGTTTCGGTTTCTGTGAATCATCAAACCCGTTCTGCTGGGAGGGCGGAGGGCGGAGGGCCAGCAGCTGCCAGGTGGCCAAGGAAACAGCTGTAGGAGCCACCTTTCTCCTCTCCCCAAGGGGGGACTGGAGAAGGGCCTGAGCCCAGCCAGCCCTCTGAACCCTGTGTTCCTGAACAGAACCTGCAGAATGATGAAGATATAGCGCAGCCTTCTCCGGAACCAGATGGGGGAGTCAGCACCAGGTTAGGGCCAGGTGGGGATCCATCCTGTGCCCCGAGCCCCATGCCTTTAGCTACTATCCACAGGGACCCACCAGAGCACGACCCGGGGACACTCAGCTCTCCTGTCTGCTGTCCTTTAACGGTTCCTAGCCCCGCCCCCAGGGCTGCCTGTCCAGTGTGGTCACTTTACCCTGGTACCTGATCTCATCCCCACCCCTCCCGGGTCTTAATGCTGTAGGAACCCTTAGCGCGGTCCGTTTCCCCTCACCCCTTCACCTGTAGTCACCTGTGCTGCAGGAACCCGTAGCTTTCATCGCTGGTCTTCCTCCACCCCGGGTCGTGGAGGACAACCCCCCTCCCCGCTTTTGAGGTCATCTTCATCCCCTGTCCTCTCCCAGAGCCCTCAGTCCTTTGAGGACCAACTCTAGACCCAGAATCTACCCACATACACACACTTCTTCAGGACTGTTGTCCCAAGGGCTCCCTTTCCTTGCTTCCCCCTGCCCTCACCAGTCCTGTCCCGCAGGGATTCTGGCCGAACATCCATCCGCAGCTCCCAGTGGTCTTTTAGTACCATCAGCAGCACCACCCAGCGCTCCTACAATGCCTGCTGCAGGTGAGACCTCCTTCGCATGAGTCCGAGTCCACGTACCACTGGCCAATCAGCCGTGGCCCTCCCCACCTTCACCTCGCTCACACTCAATTGCTCTCCTGCTGCCCAGCTGGACCCAGCACCCTCTAATCCAGAAGAACCGCCGGGTAGTGCTGGCGTCCTTCCTGCTCCTGCTGCTGGGGCTGGGTGAGTACCCCGAGGGGCCTGACCCCCCCCAACCCTATTGCCACCCCCCACCCTGTGCATCCTGTCTGCCCTGGAGCAGTGGGCCCTTCCACGTGATAGGGGCAAGCCAAGTTTCCTGGTCACTCAGCCAGGAAATCACATGGAGCAAAAGAGAGAACCTGGAGCAGTACTCTAAAGACTTTCTTTAGAGCTTAACCTGTTAATCCATTGGGGGGCTGCAGAGCGACTGCTGCTCTGTGTCTGCTTTGACCTTGACGGTCATCACTCACTAGGGGGGAGGCAGGGTCGGAGCGTGTGCACCGAGCCAGTGCTCAGAGATGCGGTGGAGCAGTGTACCTGTGGCCAGGAATGCTGAGCACCTGCCCGCCCCTCCAGCAGAGCCTGTCACTCCTTCTCTGGAGACTGAGAGCAAACCAGGACCTGTCTCTTCCTCCATTGCTCACATGGGAATACTGAGGTCTGGAGCAGGCCAGGCTCAGCACTGAATGGGACAGAGGAGGGAGGAGAAAGGAGGACCTAGGGTTGTGAAGAGGGCCCTGTAAGGAAGGACTAGCTGTGGTTCTTCAGATATCTGAGTGGGGATAGGTACCACTTCACAATAACTGCATGCCAAGTACTGGTGGCACTGGCTGCTGGCCCCTCTTCAGCCCCGCAAGTGGTACCCACCCCGCTTCACCAATAAGGACATAAGGCTGGTGCTGATGTCGGGCCCTGCTCAAGCTGCAGCTGGGAAACAGATGGGCTTGGATTTAAACCCATATCCAACGACATAAGGGCCCTTGCAGGAATTACAGCGATGAGCAGAGCCCACAGCCCTGTCACCATGCAGCAGGAGGTTGTGTCCCTTTCCGGGGTACCCTGCTGTACACAGAGCGCACAGCAGCCCACAGTGGCCCCCAAGTCCCCAGGCTGAACCTCTCTCTTGCTGCACCTCCTCACTCTTCCCCTGTGGACCCTGGAGTCTGAGTCAGACCTTGAATGACCTCATCACCTTCCCTGACGTCAGCTGTCCTTGCCTGTGGCTCAGGCCCTACCAGATTCTCACAGCCCGAGCTCTTCCTGTCCCGTGTAGCCAGTGCTGGAAGCTTTTAGAAAGGCCCAGTTCCCTCCGTCCTCCAGCCTCTGCTGCGTGGTTCACTCTGGAATTCTGTCTGCCTGATGATGCCCACGGCAAAGCCAGAGTCAGCCTTGAGGAACTGACTTCCTCTCCGTGCCTCAGTTTCCTTTTTCACCTCTTTCGGTCCGAGTGACTAATGAGGCAGTATACCTAGTGTGCTTAGCCTACTGCCTGGCAGCACCTGGTAAGCAGTCAGCATCAGTTCTGATGGCCTCGCTCCTGCTGTCCCTTCTCCACTTTCCGCCCCTGCCCTGCAGTCTCCCCACCGTATCCTCATCCCCTGGCTCACAGCCTTCAGGGTCTTGGTGGTCATTCTACTAAGGAAGAGCCAGGAGGGCAGGGGCCTGTCTGCCTTTCAAAGTGGAATTCCAAGCGCTGGTCATGCAGGAGGCGCTCAGAAGTGTTTACTCAGTGATTTAAGTCCATACCAAGGGCATAAATCTCTCATTTCACCAACATTTCCCAGGGCATGCAAAGTGCCCTGCTCTGAAAACAGAGCTTGGTGAGATTCCCGCCCAGGGGCCTTTCAGCTGAGGTGGAGGGACACCATTTCTCAGGCCTGGCCTGGGGTTTGGGGGTGGGGGGCCCGTCCTCACCCCTCCACGGCCCCATCTGTGTGCAGTGCTGGTCCTGATCGGCGTGGGACTGGAGGTGGCCCCCTCTCCAGGTGAGCGCCCCCCACCGGTGCCCAGCCGCTTCCCAGGAGTCCGCCCCTTTTTCTGCAGAGAGGGAGGCTTGCCCCAGCGGTTCGCCGCAGTAGCACAAGACCTGCGGTGCTGCGGCCTCCCACCCTGAGCCACTACCTCTCCCTCCACCAGGTGTCTCCAGCGCCATCTTCTTCGTGCCAGGCTTCCTGTTGTTGATCCCCGGAGGTGAGGGCGGGCGCAGTGGGTGGGGCCGGGGCGAGACGGGGTGGGGCTTTGTGTTGACAAGCTCCGCCCCACAGTCTACCACGTGATCTTCATCTACTGTGCGGTCAAGGGCCACCGGGGCTTCCAGTTCTTCTACCTGCCCTACTTCGAGAAATGAGCAGACGTGGGACACCTGCCTCAATCCACAGGCTCCTGCTTCACATCCACAGGGCACTCCTTGGACCCCAGACCCATTCAGCTCGCCCTGATCCCCAGAGAGGCTTTCCTGGAGTGAGCCGATGCCCAGCCCTGTCAGGAGTGCTTCAGGCCTGGCTGGGAACACCACCCTTTGCCTGCTCTGTGCCTTAACTTATTCTTTGCTCGGGAGCAACTGATGTTGTTTTATGCTAATAAAAGGACCATTAACTCCAGCAGGGACAAATGCTGTTTCTTGTTCTACCACTTCTGGGCAAGCAGCTTCCATAAAGGTGAAAAAAGGTCTGGCCCTGGGAGTGAAAGGTCTCCTTTCCGTCTCCACAGGTGTTCAGGACACCCCGATGCTTGAGACTTGCCCAAGGTTGTGACATGTTGGGAACAAGAGCTAGGTCAGGAAGAGGCAATTTCAACCTCCCTCTATCCCCAGCCCCTGTCCTGATGGCCCTGGCCAAGGACACTCAGAAATGACGCAGGCCTGGGGCCTGGAGGCTGCTATCCTGGTTCCAGCCTGGCTCTGGGGCCCTGGGCTGCCACAGCCAACCCTGAATATAGGCTATGAGGAGGCAATGGCTGGCCCTTCCCCCACTGCCCTATTTTCCAGGTGAGAGATTGAATTGGGGGCAGAGGGCATCACAAGTGGGGCCTCAGTGACCCAAGACACTTGGAGCCAATAAATGACACCAAGAACATCATCTTGAATTTTTGGAAAATTAAAACACCTCAGAATTTCAGGAACCAAGAAACAGAATCTTTGAGGACCCAGAAATCTGAGCTCATAACAGTAGCTATTTGTCAGACTCCTACAAGGCCAAGGCATCAGGCTTCGTGTAAGCACTGAACCCAGGCCATGTATCGGAGTATTATTACCTCAGTCCATTTCCTTTTATTTATCTATTTATGTTGTAGTACCAAAGATTGAGCCCAGGGTCCACATACTATGCTACATCCTCAGCCCTGTTTTATATTTTGAGACAGGGTCTTGTACGTCGATAACTTATCCAGGCTGGACTTAAATTTATGATCCTTCTGTCTCAGCCATCTACAGCGCTGGGATTACAGGGCTGTATCACCAAGGCTGGCTCTCAGCCCCCACTTCACAGATAAGCACTGAATCACCCAAGGAGAGCCAGGGGTGGGCTGTTGACAGAAACAACCCCAGGCCCCTCCCATGACTCGGAAGAGAGGAAGCGGACACCAGACCTGGGCCAGAGTAACACCTAGAGGAGCAGTCCATCTCCTTGATTAAAGCATAAGTTCCACTAGGGACTGCCCACCATGTGCAGCTCCAGGTGCCTGGGGAGTTCTGTAACACCCAAGCAAGCCTCTTGCTCCTGCTCTCCTGAACCTGTCACCCTCAGCACCCCTTCACAGCACTTTGGGAGACCCTGTAGATGCAGGTACTCCTTAACCAGCAGTTCCCAAATGAGCTGTGGGCAAGAACCAATTGACATCCCTAAGCTGTCATGGGCCAATACTTCTATAGAGAGAAAATAAAAGCTAGAAAAGTGAAATAATAAAAGAATCCTGGTCACTTCTTTCCCTTCGCCAGTACCAGGGGTTGAACCCAGGGCCTTCACACTGAGTTACATCCCCAGTTTCTTGACACTAAATCATTACATTGCCTAGGCTGGGCTTGAACTTGCAATCTTCCTGCTTCAGCTTTCCAAGGGCTGAGATTACAAAGGTGCACCACCACCCCCGGCTCAGGTCCACAGTTTCGATTATCAGAGAAATTACATTTCAATAAATGTAAACAGAACCACGCCAGGATAGTACAGTTACTACTGATTCCTTTTTTAAATTCCATAATCCTTTGCGCTAGAGATTGAAACCAGGGCATCGTGCACGTTAAGCAGCTGCTCTGCTGAGCTACATCACCAGCCCTCAATTCACAGCCTGAGCTAAACAGTTATTCCAGAAGTGGTTCCCAATATATCAGGAGCCAACAAGTATGGGTCACAGCATGAATTTTCTACGTTGTAATGGTGGGAAAAAGTCATTAGGAAATTAAGAGCCAGGCACGGTGGCACATGCCAGTAATCCCAGCACTCGGGAGGCGGAAGCGGGATAGCTGTGAGTTCAAAGCCAGGGTGGACTATGCAGCAAGATCCTGACTTAAAAAAAAGATAATACAGGCTCATGACATGCAAAAGTACTTAAGATCTAGATTCCAGCGTCAATGAGTGACATTTCCAAGTGACTTTATTAAATTTCCACCCTGGTGACACGTTTGTTTATATATTGACCGTGACAGTTTTGCTGTACAAATAGGGCAGCAGAGTTGAAGGAACAGGTACAGGAGAACTCAGGTTGGGTTCAGGGATTTAGCTCAGTGGATCACAACTTTTGCATGCCCAAGGTCCTGAGTTCGATCTCCCATACCAAAAATAAAAACAAAACAAAACAAAAAAACACCAAAAGGGCCAGGGATTTAGCTCAGTGGTTCCGGCGTCTGTCTTGCAAGCACAAGGACCCAGGTTCGATCCCCGGTAACCACATACAATACTGGGCGCGGAGACTCACCCCAGCAGCAACCAGTACCACATACCACAGTGCCGGGCGTGGTGGCTCATGCCTGTAATCCTAGCACTCGGGAGGCAGAGGCAGGAGGATTGCTGTGATGTGAGTTTGAGGCTGAGCTCAGGGCCAGCCTGAACCACAAAGTGAAACCCTGTCTCAAGAAAAACACCAAAAGACCTCCTTTGGACCCTAGGATGGTCCTCAAAGCCTAAAATATTTACTCTCTGGCCCTCAACAGAAAAATAATGTTTGTCAATCTATAAACAGATATCCACACTTAACAAATATTTGGAGCTTGGGGATTATTTTTTTTGTTTCGGTGGTACTGGGGACTGAGCCCAGGGAATACTAAATTACACCCCCAGCCCTTTACTCTTTTTATTTTTTCTTAGCACTACGGATTGAACACTGGTTCTTTCCACTAAGCTACACTGCCAACCTTTCTAATTTTTTATTTTGAGACAGGATCACAGTAAGTCACTAAGTTGCCTGCCCTGGGCTGCCCGGAATCCAGCTTTTGCCTCCCGGAGTACTCGGATTACAAGTAGTGCCAACATATTCAGCAGTTTCTTGAGGGGGGACACTGGAGAATGAACTCGGGCTTTTACATTAAACTACACCTCCAGCTTTTTTTTTTTTTTTCAGCTTTTGAAAATCTTAAGACAGGCTCCCTAAATTGCCCAAGTTATCCTTGAATTTGGAGTCCTCTTGCCTTGGCCTCCAAAGCAGCTGGGATCAGAGACACGTATCACCATCATATCCAGCTTCAGGCCCACGTTGAAATGTATCTGTTCATTTTGTTTTGTTTTTGTTTTCAGTGTCAGGGGTTGAACCGAGGCCTTCCCCCAGCTAGGCAGGGACTCCACAACTCAGCTACACTGCTGCCCACAGTCTGAATTTTCCTGGTTTATTATCAAACCCAGATCTTATTGACAGCAATATTTCTCAGGGCATGATAAAGATCCAAACTCTAAATATATATTGTATATAACTTCTTTTTTTAGTTTAAAGATATCTTAATAGGAACATACAACCTGAGTGTAGTGTCAAGTCTCAGCAGCTAAACAGAAGGATCTTGAATCAAGGCCAGGTAAGACTGTCTTACTAGACAGTAAGACCCTTTGTCTCAAGAAGAAGAAAAAGAAAAGAGGAGAAGGAAAAAGAAAGAAGGGTAGGGCAAGAGGAAGAGGAGGAAAGACAATATAAATTTCCTTAGTGAATTATGACTCACTGTTTTATGTTGTTTTGCTGTGAGACAGGGTCTTACCCTGTAAGTCAGGCTGGTCTAGAAGTCATGACCTTCATGCCTCAGCCTCCCAAGTGCTAGAATTATAGTCATGCGCCATTTTCCTTTTGATTAATTTTCTGTTAGTAACCCTCTTTCCCAAGCCAGCACTTTCAGCCTTCTAGTGGCCATTATGCTTTAAGTATGCCTCCTATATCCTAGACTCGGCTATAGGGCAGAGCATCATATCTCCCCTTCTGTATCTGCTCTCTGGCCCTTAGCAGGAGAACCCTTGCTTTGTAACTAGGCACATGATCACTCTATAAATACCTACATTTCCCAGCATCCTCTGCCACCAGTTATACCTTGTGATGAGCCCTGCCCAATGAGATCTAAGTGGTTTGTGCTCTACTCTTTTATTCTTTTTGTTGGTCTCCATCGAGCCACCAGGAAAACAAGCAAATGTGGGCAAATCTTAGGTAGGCAGAAGATCTGCCAAGAACCTGTGTCCTTGAAGAATATATACTCCATGCACAGACCTACTGGACAAATAAATTTCTATTCTGGTAAAGGCATTGTTTTTGTTTTATTTTGTTTTGATATTTGTTACTCATAAATCCAACCTAGGGCTGGGGATTTAGTTCAGTGGTTCTGGCGCCTGCCTTGCAAATGCAAGGTCCCAGGTTGATCCCTGGTAACCACATACCACAATGCCAGGCATGACGGCTCAGGCGTGTAATTCCAGCACTCAGAAGGCAGAGGCAGGAGAATTGCTGAGTTCAAAGCTAAGTTCAGGACCAGCCTGAACTGTAAGTAGAGAGACCCTGTCTCAAAAAACTAAAAAGAAAGAAAGAAATCCACCTAAAAGGAATACTTTATTTAGGGACTGAAACTTTCTTTTTGTGCTTTTTATTTGGGGGGGGGTTGTTTTTTAGGTTGGGGGGTTACCAGGGATTAAACTCAGGGTTGTGTTTGCCAATCAAGTACTACATCCCTGGGCCTGGGGGTGGGGGGTGAGGTTTGTTTTGTTTTGGAGACAAGGTCTTACCTTATATTTCAGTCTGGCCTCAAACTCCAAGCAAACCTCCAGCCTTAGCCCCTGAGTGCTAGGATTAGAGGCATATGCTATAACACTTGAATCTCCAACTTTCTGGTTTTTGTTTTGATACTGGGGAAACCCCGGGCTTTTTCCATAAACTACATATTATGCTTTTGTTTGTGTTAAAATTTGAGGCAGAATCTCACTGTCTCTAATTGCTTAAACTATGTTCAAATTGATAATCCTCCTGCCTCAGCCTCCCGAAGGCTGGGATTACAGGTGTATGCCACCACTCCTGTTTTGATTATTGAAGGGAACATTCTACTTCTATTATATTAATGGTTACTTTTGGTGGTCAGTGAAGTCTAAAGTTAATTAACCTATGTTTCTTTAGGACAACAATAACAAAAACAGAATACCACATAGCTAAAGCATTCTTTCTACTTCATTTTTGTCTCTAGGACTTGTTTCACTCAGGACCATAAGTATCTGCTCCTTCACACGGTCTCAGGCTGGTTGGTGGGTATATGTTTTTCATACCTCTTTCCTGAAACAGGATAGCCCTTTGTGGCCCTGGAATATATCCAGAGATTTGTCTCTTGCCACCTGGACTCGATGGGTCTCTGCCACTCATGGCTGCTGGAGCCCAGGCCCTCAAACCTTTATCCAGACCTGAGAGCCCATGGAGTCAGCTGCTTTTCTATAAATCTTTGGGATCTAGGCTCATCCATTTCAAGTTCACTTTTTTTTTCTCCTTTCTTTCAGTTGTACCAAGGATTGAACTCAGGCCCTTGTGCTTCCAAGGTAGGCACGGTACCAACTGAGCTAAATCCTCAGGCCTCAAGTTCACTTTTTAAAAGTTAATACCTGGAAAGAGTGGAAGGAATCTGGCCACCCTCGCAATTCACTATTACTATGGATCCCCTATTTGCATGTTGCCAGCACCAGGGAACTCCCTACCTCTCTAGAGTGCAGACAGATGCAGGTCTTGCTCCCAGCGAGGAATCGCAGGCCGCTGAGCACAAATTTTCCTCCAGGTAGTGAGGATGAAGATGGGTGGGTGACCTCACAGACAGACCCTGGAGCAAACTGCTGCCCAGGACAGAAGTATTCTGGGGGCTGCTGGGTCTCTGCCATTCTGAAAACTCATTGAGGCCTGGGTGCAGCCTGGGACCTCCTTGTATCTCAGGCCACAGGGGCAACAGGGTCTCCTTGCTGGTGCCTCAGTGGGTGCACAACATCATCACAAACTCTGGGGAAGAAAGGGACAAAGTTTGGGCCAGTCCAGGTCAGGGATCCCAGGAGGTGCTGGGCTCTGTCTGCTGGGGTGCTGCATGGATGGGACGAGGGTCTGGGAGCAGACTCACCGTCAAAGTCTATGGTGCCGTCCCCATTGAGGTCTATCTCCCGGAGCATCTCGTCCAGCTCAGTACCCTCCAATGGCTCCCCCAGAAGAGCTGGTGCTGCCTGTCGCAGCTCTGCCACTGTGATTCGTCCATCCCTGTCCCTGTCAAACTAGGAGCCAGGGAGGGCTCAGCCCTTCCCAAGTCACCTCTGCCCAGCCCTATTTTTGCCATTCACTGCCTATAGGCCAGATGCTCCCATCGCACCGTCTCATCTATCTTGGCCTTCTCCAACCTCTCAGGCCAAGATGGCACCTCTCGCTCTAAGAAGTGGTGTACCCAACTAGGAAGGAGCTGAATTCTTCCCACCCATCCCTGCAGGACAGAGACCCCAGTCTCCCAGCAAGGATGCTCTCCAGCCCTGCCACCCAATGCCCTTCCCTCTACACCATACCTCCCGGAAGGCGATGTGCAGCTCCCGCACTCCCAGCATGTGTGCTGTCTCCTCCCTCAGCTTTGGGCCTATCAGCTCCACAAATTCCTCGAAGTCCACAAAGCCACCCACTGTGGAGTCAGGGAGGCAATACATGAAGGCAAATGAAGGTTACAAATGAAGGCAACTCGCTCCTCTACCCACCATGCTCTGCATCCAGGAAGATGGACCCTTGTCCCTGCCCACAGTGGGGTGGGAGGCCTGAGTCCCAAACCCAGACTGCTGGAGGCTGAGGAGTATTCTACTCTCAGCAAGCCCCAGGTGCGGGAGAAAGAGGCGAGGCTTCAGAGTAGGCAGCCCAAGTTCAACTCCTGGCTCTGCGGGGATATGCGTAATACTTTGGGTAGGTTACCAACCTCGTCCTTGGCCTAAGACGGGCCTGAGAACCTACTCTGCAGGTTGCTGTGGGGTTAGAGTTCATGGCATGGTGCACCTGCAGCAGGAAATGGGCCTTCAGACTGCCCTGAGGGAGCCAACCTGTAAGGCACCAGAAGCCGGAAAGCAGCATTGGGAGAAAGAAAAGGAGCCCAACAAATAGACACAACCATTTTAGAAATTGTGAGAAAAACCACGGGTGTCCCAGCAGGACAGGAATTTGACATTTGCCTCCGGACGAAGCAGCCAATGATAACTGCACAAGGTCTGCTCAGCACTTAGGCCAGGGTTCTTGTCTTATCTCCAGGCCTCCCTGAGCCTCAGAGTCTGGATTCCTGCTGCCTCACCAGGGCAGCCACCTCCAGGGTAGAGGGAGAGAAGAAAAAGAGAGTCCTTCAGGGAGGCAGGTAGTAGGCTGAAGGCATGTAGAGAAAAGACCCATTTCTTAAGTCCAGGTCCCTAAACCTAGCCAAGGGCCACTTCTGGATCACCATGCTGCCATCCTTGCCCCCAGCAGGCTGGAGCTTGGACCAGTGCCCTTGCATCTGAAGAGGCCAGTGTCCTGCCAGTACCCCCAAACTGCCACTCTCTTGCTTCTACCATCACCACTAAAAGACTCCCAGAGATCCCTTCCTGTCGCCTCTTAGTGAGCCCCCCAACCAAAGGGCTGGCCAGGCACTGAGGACCCAAGCCAGCCTGCCCTCCTCCACCCCACAGCTGGGCCACTCCCATCCCAGCCACCCCGAAGGGCTGAGTCACTGACTACGCATCTTCACGTGCTGTGACACCTCGAGGAGCTCCATCTCCGTGGGCATGTAGCCCAGCGTCCGCATGCAGTCACCCAGCTCCCGGTAGCCAATGTAGCCGTCCTGGTCCGTGTCAAACTCCTCAAAAGCAGCCTGCAGCTCTGCAAGGGAGGGAGGTCAGACCAAGTAGCCAGGCCCAGGGACACCTTCCAGCCCACAGAAACACTGACAGCCACTCACCCTCCAGCTCTTCGGGGCCCAGCTCACGGTCCTGCAGAGAGATAATCTAGCATGTCCCCAAGGCCGATGACAGCTTTGTCTTTCCTCCTCCAGCCCCTGCCTAGGCTACAGCCTGTGCAGGGCCCGCTCCAATAGAGTAGAGAAAGCCGGATGGGCCACCATGGGCCACCTGGAGCAGAGAGCCCCCTTGGTGGTCCTGGAGCCTCACATGAGCTCTCAGAGCCAGGCTCTCTCTGCCCACTGCACTGCAGGGCCTGAGCCCCGCCCCCACAGCTCAGGCGCTCCTAGGCTGGGCCAGAAGGCGTAGGGACCAGGACACTTAGGGGCAGGAGGGCTGAGGCTGGGGAGGGAATTTCTACCCCCTCCTCCCCCAGTCCAGCCCAGGCTCCCCCTGACCTTCCCGAACACGCGGTTGAGCAGAGGCCCGTATGCCCTCTGAGCAGCATCCTGCTGGGGGTCAGAACGGCGCCGGTGGGACTGGCGGCGGGAAGCTGGCCCAGGGGGAACTGGAGATGGCTCCCCTTTGCTCTCTTCAGGCTTTGAAGGGTTTTTGCTGCTCCCTGGAGCCTCAGGGTCCTGGACAGGGGTTTGCTCCCCAGAGTTGCCCTTCCGGGACCCCTGGGGCCGCTTTTCCCTCTTGCTCTTCCTCCTGGTAAAAGGAGGCCCCTCTGTACTATCACCCGGAGTCACCACCTGGGCAGGGGCCTTCTGGGAGCTGGGGCCTGGGCCTGGGCTGTGCTCTGTGGCCATGTGGGGACAGACAGTCAGGCTGGAGGCTGCTGCTCCTCTGAGCACCTCTGGCCCCCAAGAGCCACAAAGCTGCTTATGTGCCGTCTTCGAGATGGCTGCCTGGGATCAGGCCCTCAGGAAGATTAGGGTAAGTGAGGTAGGCAGCCCATGACCTAAGCCTGCCCTCTGCCCGAGCCAAATGGGTCACCAGAACTGTCCTCCGCAGCAAAGGGTCCCAGGACACTGTGGCTGCCACAAGCTTCAGACCCCAGCTTGGCCACTCCCTGTCTGGCAGATACAGTCAGTTCTCCAAGTCTCAGTGTTCTCATCTGTAAGATGGGGGAAGCACTGCTGAAGAGCTGCACACTAAGCCCAGCTGTGTGACAGGCAGGACTCAGCCAAGCAGGGCACCTCAGGCAGAGATAAGTGTGGGAGTGTGGGCCTCCGGCAGCCCCGCCTACCCTCCCTGTGGGAAAATGTCCTGGTGGGGGGAGAGGCCTGTGAGGTGGGAGAGGAGGCCACATCACAGATGTTGAATGACAACTGAGAGGCCAGAGTCTCAGGAGGAGGTGCACCCTGAGGAGCACACAGCCTGGCCTCTGCCAGAGGGACCCCTGTGAGGGGCTCAGCTGTGTGGTCCTGGGAGGATGGAGGCCCTCAGTGGTCACTTGGCCCTACTGGGCCAGGGTTAGGGTTTCCCAGAAAGCAGCCCCATGAATGATTGATGCCATCTCAGCTTGAGTTTCCTGCCCGGCCGCCTTTGTGTCTCCGTGCCATGCTGCAGGCCCCTGTAGGGGGCCAGGCGGGCGGCTAGGCCACTGGGCAGGCCAATATCCCCTACTCCCTCCAGCCATCGGCCTATGCCTCAAGGTAAGCCAGGTGTCACGCGGGTGCACAGAGGAGGGTGCTGGGGCTCTGATTTAAGGGGGTCTGCCAGACCAGGAGCCCAAGGTTGAGGAGGCCCTGGAGCTCCAGGCCTCTGTGGTTGCAGCCATGGGCCCAGGCATGATCCACCCTGCTGCATACCAGGTCGCTTTCCTAACTTCCCTGCCAGGGCCGCTTCCACCCTCAGATGGACACCAAATTGGGGGCAGGTGAGGTAGAGATAGCAGATCGCTTGGGTTTCAGGCCTGGGGGCTCCCACACCACCTAGCCCTCATCGCCTACTAGCCTCCCTACCCTCTTCTCTATTTAGTAGCACTAGGGAAGAAAGAGGAGCACCTGTGCCCGAGCTCTGGGGAGTAAGGAAAGGCCACAGACAGGCTAAAGAAGCAAAAACCGCTTCCCATTAGGCCACTGGCCACAGCTGCTTATGCCCTGGTGCTCAGGCCTCACCTTGAAGGTTAAGCCGCCCTCCCCTCTTCGAATTTTAAACACGTGAACCCAAGGCCATCAGGCATAAAGGGGTTTTGTGAAGAACTGAATAAGTGGTTTTCTATTTGTTTATTTGTTTGTTTTTGAGACAGAGTCTTGCTAGCCCAGGCTGGCCTTGAAACTGTGACAATCCTGCATCAGCTTCCCAAGTGCTGGGATTACAGGTGTGTGCTATCATGCCTGGCTTTTAATTTGTTTGTTTTTTAAAAAAAAAACCAGGGTCTCACTGTTGTGCAGTTCAAGCTAGCTAGCTCCTGCCTCAGCCCACAGAGTGCTGGGAGTACAAGCGTGTGCCACTATGGCTGGCTCCAAACGGTCTTCCAGAGGTATTCCCTGGAGCTCTAAGGGTGCACTCCTGGCCTTTAATCTGAGCACCAGCTTTTAGTTCATATAGAAGTTCCACTATAAACAGGATTCACCAGCTTTACCAATACATTTTAAAGTCTCCAGTTTAGTCTACTTAGACACAGATTTCACCTGGCAGAATGGTTAAGTCAGGGTGTGAGTCCTGGAACTGACCTTCCTGCTTATGACCTTAAGCAAGTCGCTGACTCAGTGAGACTTCTCCTCACCCATTAAATAGATTGTAGGTGGACTCTATGAGGTCATCTATTTAAAGTCCCTGGCCAAAGGAAAAAAAAAAGCCAGGCACATGCCTGTCATCCCAGAACTCGGGAGGCTAAAGAAGAGAATCATCATGAGTTCTAAGTTACCCTGGGGTAATAATGAGTTCAAAGCCAGTCTCAGCTACATAGCAGGGAGGAAAAAAAGTCCCTACTGTAGAACAGCTGTCTATAGGATGACAATAATGCTCCAAAAGGGGCAGTGATTTGCCTGGACATGTACTGCACCCTCTCCTTCATACTCAGTCTTTTCTGCATTCATTGATTCCCCAGGTACCCAGTCCATGTCCAGCAGTACATTGGGGACCCCAAATGGACACTGCTGTGGAAGCCAACTTGGGCGCTGCTGGCCACAGACCCCGCACAGAGCTTGATGAAGAGGACTACTACCCTCAGGGTGGCTGGGACACAGTATTCCTTGTGGCCCTGCTGCTCCTAGGGCTGCCAGCTAATGGGCTGATGGCATGGCTGGCTGGCTCACAGGCCCGGCATGGGGCAGGCACGAGGCTAGCCTTGCTGGTGCTTAGCCTGGCCCTCTCCGACTTTTTGTTCCTGGCAGCAGCCACCTTCCAGATCTTGGAGATCCAGCATGGAGGGCACTGGCCTCTGGGGACAGCTGCCTGCCGCTTCTACTACTTCCTGTGGGGTGTGTCCTACTCTTCTGGCCTCTTCCTGCTGGCAGCCCTCAGCCTGGACCGCTGCCTGCTGGCACTGTGCCCACGCTGGTACCCAGGGCGCCGTCCAGCCCGCCTACCCCTCTGGGTCTGTGCTGGGGTCTGGGTGCTGGCCACACTCTTCAGTGTGCCCTGGCTGGTCTTCCCTGAGGCTGTGGTCTGGTGGTATGACCTGGTCATCTGCCTGGACTTCTGGGACAGCGAGGAGCTGGCCCTGAGGATGCTTGAGATCCTGGGCGGCTTCCTGCCCTTCCTCCTGCTGCTCATCTGCCACGTGCTCACCCAGGCTGCAGCCTGCCGGACCTGCCGCCGTCACCAGCCTCAGCCTCCAGCCTGCCGTGGCTTTGCCCGCGTGGCTAAGACCATTTTGTCAGTCTATGTGGTCCTGCGCCTGCCTTACCAACTGGCACAGCTGCTCTACCTGGCCTTCCTGTGGGACATCTACCCAGGCTACCTTCTCTGGGAGGCCCTGGTCTACTCTGACTACCTGATCTTACTCAACAGCTGCCTGAGTCCCTTCCTCTGCCTCACGGCCAGCGCTGACCTTCGTGCCCTACTGCGCACTGTGCTTTCCTCCTTTGCTGCAGCTCTCTGCGAGGAGCAGCCGGGCAGTTTCACACCAGCCGAGCCACAGGCACAGGTGGCCCCTCAGAGCCCAACTCTAACATCAGAGGTCCGGCCACCCCTGGATGCCGTGGGCCAGCCTCAGGTGAGCCCCACGGCCCAGCCACCTCTGGATGCCGTGGCCCGGCCTCAGGTGAACCCCACGGCCCAGCCGCAGTTGGACAATATGGTCCAGGCGCAGTTAAATGCTGAGGCCCCATCTCCTGGCTCTGCTACCCAGCCTGTGAGGACCTGTGAAGAGGCTTCCTTTAGCTCATCCCTAGATCCTTGTCCTGCGGCCCCTGAGAGTCCAGACAAGGCAGAGGCCCCCGAGGGAGAAAGCAGTATCCCACCAACAGAGGCTCCCAATTCGAGCCCCACATGAGGATCCAGGAGGCCCAGGCCTGCCACAACAGCAGAAAAGCCAGAAGGAACGGAGAAACTAGCCAGTCAGAGAGGCAAGAGTTTTAGAGGTCACTGTTGAAAACCCCACTGAGTCCTTGGGTCTGAAGAACCTTAGGGGGAAGTGAAACAAACCAGCCAAAAGTCCCAGACAGTTTGTGTCAGCGTCCCTTGCCCCCACCCCCACCACACTCTTCCATGTTGCCCCCAACACACAGTCACCCAACAACCCCATGGGCCTCTGCTGACAACATCCTCCTGGGTTCTGTCCTCTGTTACTTCAGATGCCACCTCCTGTTGTGCCTCAGTCCAGCTACTGGAAGATAGTAGGTCAGGTCTGGACACAAGGACAATAACAAGAAAATCCCTGCAGAGAAAGGAGGCCACTAAGCACCTGCAGCCCCATGCGGAAGCCAGAGGCCCCACAAGCTGGCCTGGCAGGGCCAAGCCCTCTCTACCAGTCCTCTGTTCCCAGAAGACAGGGAGGCTGGGGTAAAAGATCCCTCAGTAAGGTGGCTGGAGAAGAGGCAAGAGCAACCAAGCCAGAACTCAAGTCTAATTTTGTGACACTCTGGCTGGGTGACTCAGGACAAGCTACTTTTGAGTCTCTGTTTTGTGGGTTATTTTGAGGATTAAATGAGGGACCCTGTGAGGTTTCCCCAGGAGCCATGTAGGAGGGGCTCAGTGAACAGATGTCCTGTCACTGGCATAGTGTGGGTGGCTGGAGACAGGCGGGAGAGCCAGCACCTCGGCCCCTGTGACCGGCCTGGGCTGCAGACACCCAGGTGACTTGAGAACACGGTGCCACCTCTGTACCTCATGGGTGAAGGGTGGGCTGGCAAGAGACTTCAAAATCTGATTCCATCAAGGGTTTAACTAGCAGTCACCTGCCCCCTCACCCTCAGAGAGGGCCGCCCTGATCCTCAAGAGGGGCTGCAGGTATAGATCCCACTGGGCCCAGCCTCCCCCATCTAAGCTTAAGGCAACTGCTAGGAGTTATCTGAGAACAGAGAGCTCTGGG
Source organism: Petromus typicus (assembly GCA_004026965.1). Classification (NCBI taxonomy): domain Eukaryota; kingdom Metazoa; phylum Chordata; class Mammalia; order Rodentia; family Petromuridae; genus Petromus; species Petromus typicus. The sequence goes on along the minus strand of PVIR01020802.1, from coordinate 9,800 downwards.
TACCAGCGGCCCCAGAAAGGGCAAAGGTTCCCAGAGGTCACCCTGCTTCTGTCAGGCAGAGCCATCTCTTTGCCAGCTGCCAATACTACAGGAAAAAAAAAGGAAGTGTTGCAGGCCTGTTCCCCATCCCCTGCCCTGTGCTTTCTCCCAGCCTCTAGCGTCCAAGACCATGGCCCCGGCCCCTCCCCACACAGTCCTTCCTCACTAGTTTAGCACTGGGACCTGCAGCAGCTGCAAGACGCCCTCACCAGCAGGTGTAAATGGCAAGGGCATTTTATGTACTGCCCTCCCCAAGGCTGTTTAAAAAGGTAGGAGGCAGATCAGGAATCGGGGTGTGGTCAGGCAGATCTGAGTTCTGGGTCCTAGGTTGCTCTCCATCTCAGTGTCTGCCCCTCTCAATGTCAAATAATGTGTCCCTTGCTGGGCAGGAGGTTGCAGTTATTACCAGAGCCAGGGGTGAGAAAGAATGGGTTATGGGCACTAAAACAGGTGGGAGAGGGATTTCCAGGCAGATGTGAGTTTGTTGAATTAATTTCTCCAACAAATATTTACTGAGCACACACTATACGTGATGCCTCCCTGGCCAGACTTTTTTTTTTTTTCTTTTTTAAAGATATACAAGCAGGGTTCAGTGCCCAGTGCCCCAAAGGGATTGTTTATATCTTGATTCTACTGTTCACCAAGAGTGTAAACTTCAACAAAATGCTCAGCTTCTTTAGGACTCAGTTTGCCAGTTTGTAAGATGGGTTCATAACTGGTTGATCTCTATGAGGAGCCTATCTTTGCCGAATACACAGTAAGTGCTCAATAATTGTTAGCCCTTAATTTGACTGTACCAGTGGGCACTCCCTGACCCAGGCCAAGCATGAGACCAATATAGGCCAAAGCCCACGTGACAGGTACACTGCCTCCCAGGTTGTATCCCCTTGCCACACTGCCTCCTCTTCCTTCACCCTCCCCCATTTATTTGTTGGGGTGCGTAAGTCCTAAGGACAGGGCTTGGACTTCTGTGCCTTTTCTCCTGACAAGGGTCCCAAAGCTTTTATATGGCAAGTAGATCAGCCACCTACCTGCCTTAAAGGGTGAGCCAGGCCTATCTCCCAGGTCCCCAAGGAGAATCCCACCCCCAGTAGGTAACTGTCACACTGGACATGAGCAGACCCTGAAGTGATTCGAGGGATAAAGAGGAGCTTTCGGGCCGGGGTTTTAGCTCAGTGGTTCTAGCACCTGTCTTGCAAGCTCAAGGGCCCAGGTTCAACCACATACAACAATGCTGGGCAATGGAGACTCAGGCCCACCGGCAATCAGTACCACATACCATAGTGCTGGGTGTGGTGGCTCACGCCTATAATCCCAGCACTCAGGAGGCAGAGGCAGGAGGATTGCTTTGATGTGAGTTTGAGACTGAGCTCAGGGCCAGCCTGAACTACAAAATGAGACTCTGTCTCAAAAATAACAGAAAAGAGTTTTCCCAGGGTCCCACAGAGGAGGTTTGTGTCGGAAGAAACAAGGCCATGAAGTCCCTCAGAACCTACCACCCACCCCACACACTGGGCTGAGCTCCTGTTGCCTTCTGGGAGACCCCCCTCCTTCCTTCTCTGGGTGAGAGACCCTTCCCTGTCTTCCAGAGGGGTCAGACAATGATTCGGAGAGTTGGGAACATGAACTTTTTAAATTAAAGTCCCTCCACAGGACTGCCGCTCATTCATTCACTCAGCCTGCACTAAGAGATCACATACAGGCACTTTCTGGGAGCTTCGAGAACAATGAGAGAAAAAGGTAAAATCCTTGCACCCCATCTGTTGGCATCCTATCAGGGAGAAGCACCTGATGATTCTGCAGTGACTGGGAACAAGTAAGGGCCAGAGGAGGACCAAGTGAGAGGCGCATCAGGGAGACCCCCCCCAAGGGAGGAGCCAGGGGAACAGAGTCTGGGAGAGTGGGCTTTTCAAAACCAGGGGGGAAGTGTCCAAGAAAGTGTCCTGTCCTCGGGGGAGGGGGTTTTCAGGGATGGGGGAGGTCAGTCTTGCTGGGCTGCAGCAGGGAGAGGACAGTGCGGATGTAAGGGGTGGTGGGTAGGGAGGGGTCAGAGAGGGTGAGTGCAGAGACAAGGTGGCTGTGGTTCCACCCTGGCCTGTTGCCTGGGCTCTGGCTGCGTCTGGGTCCCACATTCCTGCCTGGTCAGCCTAGCGTTTACTGAGCACTGGGATATGTAAGGGCTTTGAGGCCAGGTGGAGACTGAACACCAGCTGCGTGGCCTTAGGCAAGCACCTGCCCTCTAGAAGCCTGTTTCCTTCCAGAGTTGTGAGAGGAAGGAGATGATACACAGACCAGCCCACCCACCCTCTAACTCTAGGCCAGGGCTCCTTTTCTCTAGCCCTCTTTTTACCCCTTATCTTTCTGGGAAACAGACGCACATATGTTGCCCAGGAGACGCACAAGGAATGTATGAGGAGAGAGCCAGTGCCCGCCAAAAGCCACCAGCCTAAGAGAAAAGTAGGACCTAAAACGACACCTAAGACCCCAGGGTGAGATGGGGTGAGGTAGCTCTAGGGTGCCAGTGTGGGCACCTTGTCACAGAAGGAAGAAGCCTATGGTCTGACTTCTAGGCTCGGCGTAGACGGTGCAGGGAGCAAAGGATCTGCCCTTGTTTCCATCTGAGTGCTTAATAAAGACACTGGCAAGACTCAAGGGTCTCCATCACGAAGAATGGGACGGCGGGGCTTTCCCCTCCCTCTTTCCTTCAGTCTTACATACATCTTTAACCAAGAGCTTTAACTCTTATAACTGTAAAACTGACCATGTAGACACCAGCTGGAGGCGGGTGGGGACGCTCACGTGGTGACCTACGGTGTACAGTCGGGAGGGGGCTGGCTTCACCGCAACATAGCCACTCCTGCGCATGCACCAGTCGCGGCTCTCCATCCTGGGCTACGGCTGCTGCAGAGGAACTTTTCACTGCTCGGGCGAGGACGCTTCGGTCCAGCCCACTCGGGGTGTGGCTTCTCTTTGCCACGCCCATCCCAACCCTTCTTCCGCCCCCGCCCCGCCTCCCTGCGCGTGACTCTGCCCCGCCCTCGGTCCCCTACTCCTCCTCCTCCCCCCTCACTCCTCTGTCACTTCCTGATTCCCGCTTCCTGCTTCCCAGAGATCGGGATCCCAAGCTGCCCGAGGCCGCCTCCACAGTCCCCCGTACCCCCGGTGAGCAATGAGGAAAAACGCGGCGGGACCCAGCGGGGAGCGCGGGCGAGGTCCGGGTCCCAGGAGGGGAGCAGCAAGTCCGAGGACCACTTCCTCTTGTTTGCGCCCCACCCTCAGTCCTGGCTCCCCCCGGCCGTCCATCCTCTCCTCCTGAGCCAGGGTCTGTGCAAGTTGGGTCCCTGATTCAGATAGGACCGCGCTCCATGGCCGCCCTGGGATGCTTGGCAGCTGGCAGCGCTGTCGCGACCCCTCTGCGTCCTGCCGAGGTCCCCGGGCCAGGCTTCCTGCAGCACCCTGCACTTTCTCTGGGACTCAGAACTGGGGCCTAGTGCACCCTACAGCGGGAAGACCTTTCCTGCCTCCTCTCCTCCCTCTCCTTCAGCCTTCAGATCTTTGGGCAGAAAAGGCATCGCTGAATTTCCCTGGACCTAAAGAGCTCAGCCTTCTCTGTCCTCCCCCCCAACACAGCAGAGTGGGGAGGCCCAGGGAGAGTCCCACAGAGCCACTCAGGACACAGCGGTGGCGAGTGCCAGGCACCAGTTCCTTTACCCCTTCGGATCACGTCTGGGAGGCAGCCAGGGTCTGCACTGTGACCCTGTTCGGTGACCGGGGAAGCTGAGACCCAGGCTGGTTGTAATAATCAGGCTGCATTGCGCCCTTCCGGCTTCCCCCCATGCAGGCCGGGAAGAGCTTGCCCGGCTGTGACAGCAAGGTGATCCCCACCTCTCTGCCCTGCAGACATGTCCTTCCGAAAAGTAGTGCGGCAGAGCAAATTCCGGCATGTGTTTGGCCAGCCGGTCAAGAATGACCAGTGCTATGAGGACATTCGAGTGTCCCGTGTTACCTGGGACAGCACTTTCTGCGCAGTGAACCCCAAATTCCTGGCGGTGATTGTAGAAGCCAGCGGAGGGGGCGCCTTCCTGGTACTCCCCCTAAACAAGGTGGGTCCCTTCGGGGTTTGGGGGGTGCTGGAGCAAAGACTGCAGGCACCTTGGCCACAACTCTGGCGCTTCTGTGCCCTTGTTCTCCCCTTCCTTTTGGGCAGGCATAACGATCCATATTTGCTGCCCAGGTGTGAGCGAAGTGGCAAAAGTGTTTATTGCCCCTGAGTCAGAGATGGGGACTACACACATTTCTTGCTTGCCTGGAAGGGGTGGGGGTTGGACACTGTCCCTTCTGGACCACCAGTAAGTCCCGTTAGACACATCCTTGCTCCTCCTGGGAGGGGACTGAGGCTCTGGAGAGATGGAGCACAGACATTCTGACTGTCCCCCTGCCTGCAGACGGGCCGCATTGACAAGGCCTATCCGACAGTGTGTGGGCACACAGGACCTGTCCTGGACATCGACTGGTGTCCTCACAATGATGAAGTCATTGCCAGTGGCTCCGAGGACTGCACGGTCATGGTGAGCGCGAAGTGATCAGGCCAGGGTCTCGGGTGTGGCTGTAGGCTGCTGGTAAGAGGGGCAAGCAGAGGCTGCAGCCCAGTGTCCCCATCCCTCCTGCAGGTGTGGCAAATCCCAGAGAACGGTCTGATTTCCCCACTCACAGAGCCAGTGGTGGTGCTGGAGGGGCACACCAAGCGTGTGGGCATCATCACCTGGCACCCCACTGCCCGGAACGTGCTGCTCAGTGCAGGTCAGCTCTGTTCCCTCCTGCCTTGTCCCCCATGCCCTCTTCACATATGCGCCCCCAGAACATCCTAGTGGCCTCTCCAGCCCTAGGCTGATGGCCTCTCACCTGCCAGGCTGTGACAATGTGGTGCTCATCTGGAATGTGGGCACTGCGGAGGAGTTGTACCGCCTGGACACCTTGCACCCCGACCTTATCTACAATGTCAGCTGGAACCGCAACGGGAGCCTCTTCTGCACAGCGTGCAAGGACAAGAGCGTGCGCATCATCGACCCCCGCCGCGGCACGCTGGTGGCAGTATGTGGCCCCAGAGGGTGAGGATGGCAGTGGACAGGCTCAGGGGCTTGGTCAGGGTGCTGTACTGACTACCTGTCCCTCCCCAGGAGCGGGAGAAAGCCCACGAGGGGGCCCGGCCCATGAGGGCCATCTTCCTGGCAGATGGCAAGGTGTTCACCACAGGCTTCAGCCGCATGAGCGAGCGGCAGCTGGCACTCTGGGACCCAGTGAGTGGTCAGGGTCAGCCTAAGGGGGCAGGCTTGAAACTGGGCCCCTATCCTGGCAGCATCACCCTGGGGCAGGCTGGCAGGGGTCACTGAAGAGAAGCACAGGCCCAGGACCATGCCAGCCTCTCCTCTCCTGCCCTACGCTCTGGGCCCCTTCCTGGCACTGCCCAGCATCTCCCACGGCCTCCATATCTTTGCTACCCTATCTTGGTGATGGGAAAGGCCTTTCTTCCATTGCTTGCCTGAGCTTCTAGCTGGCTTTTGAGGGCCAGGACAGGACTCCCTGACTGCATCAGGTTCCTCAGTCCTTGCCATGAAGCACTCCGTCCCGTACTGTGTTTATGCACAGTAACCAAGGCCCCTGCGCGGATGGGCTGGTGCTTCCCCGTGGTAGGGAATTTTCTCAGCAGTTGATCAGTGGTTTGGGAGAAGTCTTAAGGCTTGGGGAGGATGGAAAAGTAGGACCATAAGGGAGGAAAGGATCCTTTGCTGGGTTTCATTATGTGGGTGAAGCCACCTCTTGTTGGGGGGCAGTGCTGGCTGGCATGTGAGGTTGGTTGAGGCCAATCCCAGCAGGGGTTGGTATGGACAACTCTGGCGTGGCCTGACTGCCTCCCATTTACCAGGAAAACCTTGAGGAGCCTATGGCCCTGCAGGAGCTTGACTCAAGCAATGGGGCTCTGCTCCCCTTCTACGATCCCGACACCAACGTGGTCTACGTTTGTGGCAAGGTGGGGCTGGGCACAGCTGGGGGGTAGAGGGAGTTTCATGGCCAAGTGCTGAGCCCTCTCCCCCTACAGGGTGACTCCAGCATCCGGTACTTTGAGATCACGGATGAGGCCCCCTATATCCACTTCCTGAACACATTCACCAGCAAGGAGCCCCAGAGGGGCATGGGCAGCATGCCCAAACGGGGGTTGGAGGTCAGCAAGTGTGAGATTGCCCGGTAAGAGGGGCATCAGCCACCATTTGTAGATGGGACTCACTCCGGGACCTGGCCTGGGGATGGGTCAGGATGGGACCAGGGGCCACGCCTCGGGCATCCAAGGTGGGAGGTCACATCACAGGAAGCAGCTCAGGAGCAGGACTATGTCACAGAACCCAAAGGCAGGGGACAGTTTGCAGGGACGCTTGAAGCCGCAAGCCAGCTTGCAGGAGAGGTCTTGTGGTCGGCCTGTGGGAAGGCCAGGTAAGGGTCGGAGGTGGAAGTTGGGGGCCATCTCGGAGACCTCCTCTCATGGACCATCTTCTCCCTTTTCCAGATTCTACAAACTGCATGAGCGCAAGTGTGAGCCCATTGTCATGACTGTGCCAAGAAAGGTGAGGTCACCTACCTCCCACACCCATTTGCTTCCTGCCCTAGTGTATACTGGTGATGGGGGAGGGTCACGAGTGGATGCAGTCTGGGTGGGCTGGAGAGAAGCCAACACACACTCATACCCAGAGAGCAGATGGGAGCAAAGAGGACAGCACAGAGGGCTAGCTGAGGGCCTGCCCCAGAGGAGCCGCAGGAGACAAGGCCAGGCAGTCTGGAGGAAGGACCCACAGCAGGGCCAGGTGGTGCCATCCAGCTGGGGAGCGGGCCAGGCAGCGGGCACTGAGCTGGAAATAGGAAGGGATGAGGGGTCCGGCTGCAGTGGAGTTCCATGGGGACAACCAGGCCACGTGGGACTTGGCCTGGATGCCAGGATTCTCAGACACTCTTCCATTATTCTCCAAGCCACATTTGCTGAGTGCTTCATTCAATGTGCCAGGCACATCTGGGAACAGTGTGGGGTGGTGGCTGACAGGACGGGTCCTGGCAGTTCATGGAGCCCATATGTAGCTCCCAGGATCCCACAAAGCTGCCCTGTGGTTTGTAGACAAGGATGGTGGTTGGGGACAATTGCAGAGGGAGTTGTTGGTGCCCAGAAGGTAAGTGAAATGGCAGATTTGAGGTCACTCAGGACCGGGCCAGTAGAGGCCGGTTAATAGCACCTGTCCAGAGCCCAGAGGGCAGAGAGGGAGTGTCCACCCTGGGCCCAGACGCAAGGTCTCTAGCACGAGGCGCCAGCTCTTTCTGACCACCTCTACCTGCTGTGCAGTCCGACCTCTTCCAGGATGACTTGTATCCTGACACAGCTGGGCCTGAGGCAGCCCTGGAGGCTGAGGAGTGGGTGAGCGGGCAGGATGCCAACCCCATCCTCATCTCACTGCGGGAGGCCTATGTGCCCAGCAAACAGCGAGACCTGAAAGTCAGCCGGCGCAACGTGTTATCTGACAGCCGACCGGCCAGCTCCAGTCGTCCAGGACCTTCCACATCTGCCACCACCACTGATGCCACCCCTGGTGGCAGCCTCACAGGGGCTGGGGTATGTGCTCCCTGGTCAGGGGTGGTGTTGGGAGCCTGGGTGATGCCCAGGCCATCTTTGTACCCTTTTCTAATCCTGAGTCCTCTGTCTGGTGGTTGGTTTGTGGAGGGTTGTGGCTGATGGCCATGGACTCCCTATTGTCCCCGCAGGAGGCCGGCAAGCTGGAGGAGGTCATGCAGGAGCTCCGGGCATTGCGGGCACTTGTCAAGGAGCAAGGGGAGCGTATCGGCCGCCTGGAGGAGCAGCTCGGCCGCATGGAGAATGGAGATGCATAGTGTGCCGCCCGTGGACCCGCCCCTCGCTGCACCCCTCCTCCGTCCTTCCCTCACCCAGCTTCTGCTGCCGGGTCACATTGGGCCACTGGCTGCCGAGCAAGGGCCTCTGGGGCAGGTCAGGGCCAGTTTGTACCTGCTGACCAGGCCTAGGGCCCAGGTGGGAGCCACTGCCTAGCTCTAGTCACTGTTACTGTGGAGGATTTTTATACCAAGGCAAACACGCTTGTACTCTGAGGGACCATTTCCCCCACCTGCCCAGTCCTCTCTTCCCCCGCAGAGGAAATGGCAGGGATGAGCTCTATATTTTCATTCCAAATAAAATTTTCTTTCTAAAAGCCTGGGTTGACCTGCTGCAAGAGTGAGCCTGCGAAAGGAAGTCTGGAGACCTAGGGACAGACGAACATGGATATTTTGAGTGTGATGTCTGGGGACCCTGACAGCCACACAACCATCCCTCCTAAATCGTCAGGCAGAGAAACTGACACAGAAGACATAGACACTGCCACGCATGATGGTACATGCCTGTAACCCCAGCATGGAAGGCAAGGCTGGAGGGAGGATTGCTACAAGTTTAAAAGCAGCATAAGCTACATAGTGAGTTCAAGGCCAGGCTAAACTTCAGAGATCGTCTCAAAAAAAAAAGAGTGGGGATTTAGCTCAGTGCAAGGCCCAGAGTTTGATCTCCACATACCACAATGCTGGGCAGGGTGGCTCATACCTGTAATCCCAGCACTTAGGAGGCAGGAGGATTGCTGTGAGTTTGAGGCTAGCCTGGGCTACATTCTGAGTTCCAGGCCAGTGTGAACTACAAAGCAAGACCATCTCAAAATGAAAAACAGGGATGGGGATACAATGGAGTCGTGCTGTGCCTGCCTGGCAAGCACAAGGTCAAGTTCAGCCCCTGGTACAGTAAAACAAAAAGGCTCATAGGTACAGTCAAGGCTGCATCCAGCTTTGAGTTGGGGGCCTAGTTCTTCCTCAGAAGCCTGCTCATAGGACTATGGTCCAACTCACCCAGAAAAGCTTATTAGAATTTGATGTGGGGTGGTGTGGTCCTTAGAGGCCCAGACTCTACCAGGGTCCTATGGCAGGCAAGAACGGGTGGGGTATTGTGGACAGGAAGCGGAAGTGTTGGGTTGATAACCCCGAGCTGTAGTCGAGAGAGCTCCGGAGCTCACTTCTCAACACATCCACAGCCCGAAGTGGGTGCCCTGTGAGGAGGCCAGCAGACCAGATGGTGAGTGCTAGTGCCCGCTGCTTTCTTGAGGCGGGGGCATTCCAGGAGGTTGGGGTGGAATGTGTGGGTCCCAGGAGCTATGAAAGTAGCTAGGAGGACCCTGGGGCAGAGAGGGGCAAGACCCAGGAGCAGCATCGCTGGGCAGAAGCTGGTCCAATTCAGAGCTGAGTGCCCTGGGACTCGGAGTCCAGCCCCCAGGACTCCGTTCCAGGTTCAGCCCTGCTTTGAGGCCCCTGGGATAGACCCTCACCTGGCCACTCACAAGCTGAACTCCAGCATGGCTCCTGCTTGTTTCTGGGGCCTAAAGGCTGAAGGAAGGGCCACACGCACACCCCTCCCCCTTCCTCTACACGCTCCACCTGCCTCGTTTCCAACCGCAGGCTTCCTCTGCCAGCTGCACCCGGCCGCCCCCAGCCCCAGCCCTGCTCGCCTCAGGCCCTCAAGCCTGGGGACTAATTGCTGAGCGGAAACTCTGCAGCTGGGCAGCCCCAGAACTGTGGGAGGAAGAGGGCCCTCAGAGACCCCCATCCTGGGACCCAGCCAAGCAGAGACTGGGGGCTGTTTCTGGGTTCATCCAGACTCCTCCATCCCAGCCTCAAAA